>CAUYRT010020019.1:0-30617 GCA_963574885.1 Lepilemur ruficaudatus
CCGTTTCCAACCTGGGCCGGTTCACCCCTCCTTAGGCAACCTGGTGGTCCCCTGCTCCCGGGAGGTCACCATATTGATGCCAAACTTTGTGCGGACACCCCATCGGCATAGCGCACTACAGCCCAGAACTCCTGGGCTCAAACGATCCTCCAGCCTCAGCCTCCCGAGTAGCTGGGACTACAGGCGCACGCCACCGCGTCCGGCAGGAATACTTTTTAATAATAATGTTCATATGGTCAAGTTTGTATCTTAAAGATATCTTCCTTTTTTTTTTTTTTTTTTTTTTTTGAGACTGAGTCTCACTCTATTGCCCGGGCTAGAGTGAGTGCCATGGTGCGTCAGCCTAGCTCACAGCAACCTCAAACTCCTGGGCTCAAGCGATCCTTCTGCCTCAGCCTCCCGAGTAGCTGGGACTACAGGCATGTGCCACCATGCCCGGCTAATTTTTTGTGTATATTTTTAGTTGTCCAATTAATTTCTTTCCATTTTTAGTAGAGACGGGGTCTCACTCTTGCTCAGGCTGGTTTTGAACTCCTGACCTTGAGCGATCCGCCCGCCTCGGCCTCCCAGAGTGCTAGGATTACAGGTGTGCCCGGCCCCTTAAGGATATCTTTCTAACACTAAGAAGAAACGTCCTTTATTAGGACACAAAGAGGCCTGGGAACTTGGGTTTCCTTAGAGGATATATCCTTGAGGATTTCTGGAAACTCTTTTCTCTTTGTGCTGACTCCCACAGGCTATCATCGAGGAAGCTGACATTCGATGGATTGAAGTTCAGAAGGAAGTGCACGAGTTTGAAAAAGATATTCTAAAAACCATATCCAAGAAGAAAGGGAGTATTTTGGCCACACAGAAAGTGATGAAGTACATTGAGGACACAAACCGCCGGAGGGTGAGCTGGCAGGCAATTAGTGCTTAGAAAGGGGGAGTAGATTCTTATCAGGATGACACAGAATTATCCATGTGAGGCAGCCTAACTCCACTTGGTCCACCATACGTGTTGCCCACATATGCAGATTTTTTGCATCCCTAAAATTATGTATGTGCATATTTTAAAATGCGTGCTTATCAAGGCTAAAATCAACCAGGCAGAATGCATATTAATACTATCTCAGATCAACGACTTCTCTATTGTTATTTGTTTCAAGATCTAATGTAATTTTTTGAGAAAGGAGTGAGGCTGGGTCTGGTGACTGTGTTGGAGGGGGCAGGTAAATCTCAAGCTCTTTGAGTTTCTATATTATAAGGATTGTAACCTTGGGCTGGCCTGGGAAAGGAAGGAGAATTTGGGGGGTACTCCATTCCCAGAGATTTTATATATGTCAAGTTTTGGATCCTGGAGACAGGTTACTAACCCTATCATGTTAAGAGTAATAAAAATTATGTAAGTTACCGCAAGAATAAAAGACTAAAGAATCATAAGATCATTTTGCCAGGAAAGGCCCCTACAGTAGCCTACACTCAAATAATCTTGCAATATAAAAATCTGCAAGTTTCCTTTCCTTTCTTTTCTTTTCTTTTCTTTTCTTTCTTTCTTTTTTTTTTTTTTTTTTTTTTATAAAGAGTCTCAAACTGTTGTCCGGGCTAGAGTGCTGTGGCCACAGTAACCTCTCAAACTCCTGGGCTCAAGCAATCCTGCCTCAGCCTCCCTAGTAGCTGGGACTGCAGGCATGCACCACCATGCCTGGCTAATTTTTTGTATATATTTTTAGTTGTCCAATTAATTTCTTTCCTTTTTTAGTAGAGACGGGGTCTCGCTCTTGCTCAGGCTGGTTTTGAATTCCTGACCTTGAGCGATCCATCCACCTCGACCTCCCAGAGTGCTAGGATTACAGGATTACAGGCATGAGCCACCTCGCCCAGCCGTTTCCTTTCTTGATCATGAGTGAAATGTCCTGGCAACACCAGCTTGGGTGGAAGTAAAAGAATTTGAAATAAATGAGTGAACATTAGGGCTCAACTTTTGGTTTGCAGCCTTAGACCTACGAATTTTTCAAACCAACAGGGAAAAAGAAGATAAACGGATTAATGGATTAAAATATGCCTTTATTTTATAGGATGCTATGAAGGATAAATTACGTTTGAAAAATATTTCTCTCAAAGTTCAGAGGAAAAAAATGCTTTTACAATTGAGACAGGTATGTGACTTCTTTCTTTCTTTTCTTTCTTTCCTTTCTTTTCTTTCTTTCTTTTCTTTCTTCTGAATAATGGCTCCCCCAAAGATGCTCACATCCTAATCCCTGGAATTTGTGAATATGTTACCTCATATGGCAAAAGTACTTTGCAGATGTGATTAATTGAAGGATCATGAGATGGGACGATGCTCTTGGATAACCTGGGTGGGCCCAGTGTAATCCCATCTCTTTATGGGCGGGAGGCAGGGGAAGAGAAGATATGATAACAAAAGCAGAGATTAGAGTGATGAGCTTATTTTTTTTTTTTTTTCAGACAGAGTCTCACTCTGTTGCCCGGGCTAGAGTGCCATGGCATCAGCCTAGCTCACAGCAACCTTAAACTCCTGGGCTCAAGCAATCTTCCAGCCTCAGCCTCCTGGGTAGCTGGAACTACAGACATGTGCCACTGTGCCCGGCTAATGTTTTCTATATATTTTTAATTGGCCAATTAATTTGTTTCTATTTTTAGTAAAGACAGGGTCTCACTCTTGATCAGGCTGGTTTTGAACTCCTGAGCTAAGACGATCCTCCCGCCTCAGACTCCCAGAGTGCTAGGATTATAGGCGTGAGCCACCTTGCCCGGCCAAGTGATGAGCTTTTACGACAAAGGAAGGGGGCCATGAATCGAGGAATGTGGGCAGCCTCTAGAAGCTAGAAATGGCAAGGAAACAGATTTTCCCAGAGAGCCTCTGGAAGGATTGAAGCCTTGCCAACATCCTTATTTTAGCCCCCAAACCATTTCAGACTTCTGAGCTCCAGAACCCTAAGATAAATTTGTGTTATTTTAAGCCACTAGGTTTGTGGTAATTTGTTGCAGCCGTCATAGGAAACGAATACAGTTGCTATGCAAGCAGATAAGGGGTTTTCTGTAGATAGAGTTGGCTTGAATTAAAAAAAACCCTCGTGACATGCTTGTTGAGCTTTGGGGGGAATGCGGCCTGGGTGGCACAGTTAGACTGTGCTTTGGTGAGTCTTTGGCCGGCTGACCCTAATGGCTCCTGATTTAGAGGCGAACATGACTCAGGGCCTCTAGAATGTGATACGTGACTCTGTCCTTTCCCAGCTCAAGATTTTTATTATGAGCTTGAATATGGGCACTGATGGCATGCACATCAAAGGGGGCTGCTGAATGACATAAAATTGGTCAGGAGAACTAACATGTCAGGGGACTATTGCTCAATAGACTTGGGGTCCAGAAATACCTCCACAAGCTGGGACAGCTTTAACAACATGAAGAGACTAAAGACAAATGTGAGATCCCCCACTTGGGTCCCTCCAAAATATCTGCACAGGTACAGGATGGCTCAGCCATAGAGTACCTAATAACATCTGCTCAGCTGGTGGTGACGTTATGGCCCAGGCTGCACTGATAGAAATACAGTGCCCATACCAAGAAAGGGTGTCCTTGGTCTACTTGGAGCAGCCTCAACCTGGAGTATCGCATCCCAGTGTGAGCTCCACACTTGAAAGAATTGGTAAACTAGAGTTCACGGAGGAGTGTGAGCCAGATGGCAAGGGAGAGTGCTCAGGGCTGCTGCAGGAAGAGAGGACACACTAGTGGGCAGCAGTGTGTACGTGTAACTGTATACAGGGACAACAGTATCAAGGACCATGGAGCTAAAGCTTTCAGAGGCTCAGCAAGAGGGAGATTACTCACAGGTATAGAAAACAGGTCGGGAGCACTGGAGCTGGAGGATGGGTCATTTGGGCTTAAGGAAATTGTGGTATTGTTTTGGAAAGGGGAGGATGATGTATCTCAGGAGGTAGCACAGCATGAGTAGACCGGGGTGTGGGAGCAGCAGCAGTCCCCAATTTGGGCTGTCGCCTGCCACAAATATAAGATGGCACAGGCCTGGAGGTCAGGGAGGGAATCCAATACACTAATCCACTGTGCAGAAACGTCACATGATCAAAGGAGGGGGATTCATGAGCTGCTTTTCCTGGGTTTTCCAGGTTAAAAACAACTTTTAAATGGCCTGATTCTTACCCTTCCTTCATAGCCCTGTTTAGGCACCACTCATTGTGGGAAGCCTTCCCTGACTCGGCCTTTCATCCTCCCCTGGCCCAGCCGAGGGGCTTCTGTGCACCCTCCGCCCCCTGCCCATCCCAGAGCACCACACTGATGAGTCAGTACCTGGGGCCAATTTGTGAACCATCATCTGTTCTCCTTGAGGCTAGGGAACATTGTATTTACTCAAATTTCTATTCCCGGTGCCTAGCACCATGCCCGGCACCAAGCAGATGCCCAATGCATGTTTGTCGAATGACGGAATGACTTGCAAAGTTTTACCAAGAGTTGTGAAATGTGAGCCATACATTCAGAATCACAGCTGAAGGTCCCATCTTTTCTTCTTTCTGAGCCATAGAAGGAAGAGGGGGGTGAGGCCCTCCATGAAGTTGATTTTCAGCAGCTAAAGATGGAGAATGCTCAATTTTTGGAGACGATTGAAGGAAGGAATCACGAACTGATCCAGCTAAAGCTGGCATCTGGGAACACCCTGCAGGTTCTCAACACCTACAAAGTAAGGCCATCCCTGATGCCTATCCCACCCCCCCAGGCTTCCCGCACCCACCTTTCTCGCCACAGGGAGGTTCCTGTGTACACAGCAGTTTCACATAGCGCTTAGGTGTCCCTCACTGTCCTGGGGCTGCCTGATTTCACTCACCAAAGCCATGTCTCCTAAAATTCCCTAAATGCTGCCACAACCCTGGCTATGCATGAGAACCACCTGGGAGCTTTTTCTTTTTAAAAAATATACTAATGGCCAGTCCCACCCATACTAATTGAATTAGGAGATGAGGGTATCACATCTTGTTGTTGTTTTTAACTCCCCATGTGATTTTTATGCATGGTGAGTTTTGAGAACTAATCACATTTAGGTCCTGTTTAATTTAGGAATATAGTAAAGCACTTCCCACCTTAAAATCCTACTATAAGGGGGCCGGGTGCGGTGGCTCATGCCTGTAATCCTAGCACTCTGGGGGGCCAAGGCAGGAAGATCGCTTGAGCTCAGGAGTTTGAGACCAGCCTGAGCAAAAGCGAGACCCTGTCTCTACAAAAAATAGAAAAAATTAGCCAGGTGTGGTGGCATCCCCTGTGGTCTCAGCTAGTTGGGAGGCTGAGGCAAGAGGATCACTTGAGCCCGGGAGTTTGAGGTTGCTGTGAGCTAGGCTGATACCATGGCACTCTAGCCCAGGTGACAGAGCAAGACTCTGCCTCAAAAAAAAAAAAAAGAAAGAAAACCCTGCAAAGGAAAAAGTCTTAGCTATAAATCAGAAAACTACTAAATAATTTATCATCCAAATGGAACCCTTTTGGGAGAACAGAGAGGCATTAGTAAGTAAACAAGGCCTATAGCCATGAACAGGGCCTATCCAGAGCAGACCAGGCCATCTGGTCACCCAGCTAGTGACCATCTAATGCAGTGGCTGACATACTGCAGCCCAGTGTATCCTACCTACTGGTCTGTGAGCCAAGAATGGTTTTTGCAGAATAGCGTTCACAACCGATTTGATAATAGATAGAGAACACTAACTTTGAAACCAAATTAAGCAAAGTTGGTTTCTCCCCCAGAAAATCTATTCTTCTCATTAGTGGACCTGTATTGCAAAATATTATACTCAATTATTATATTTTGAATTTAATCAATGATTTTAGGAATTTGGGTTTTTTTTCTCTTATTAATGTAAATAACTACATAATACCCACAGTTTTGTCTCTGGGTCTGCAAAGCCTAAAATATTTATTATCTGGTCCTTTATAGAAGTTTGCTGACCTATTGCCCAGGTGGCAATGGTGGCTGTGGGCTTAGGTAGCTCACAGGTGGGCTTCCTTTCACCCCCACAGTTTAAAAATGTGAATGTGAATTATTTAGACCAGGTTTGTGTTTGTTCAATATGTTCCTTTTACAAATGAAAAAACTGAGGCTGAAAGATGCAGACTATTTGCCAAATTCAAGCAGCAAGTTAGTGACAGAGCTGGGACTCCTAGTCCAGTGTGTGTCCCACCCAACCGCTTCCCCCTGATATGAAGTATGTAGAAAATACTGTACTGGCATTCTGAAATTTGTGTATCATAAACATCCAACAGATCATCTACTTTTAGCTTATCTCATCAATATTTAGCTTGTTTGATCACTGTATTTCGAGATGAAGGCAATTCCTATGACTCCCAGGCCCTGGTTGCCTAAAGAGTGGGTAGTACGTGGTAAATCACATTGGACCTTGATCGTTTTTTTGTTGTTGTTTGTGAGACAGAGTCCCACTCTGTGGCCCGGGTTAGAGTGCCGTGGTGTCAGCTTAGCTTAACCTCAACCTCCTGGGCTCAAGCGATCCTTCTGCCTCATTCTCCCAAGTAGCTGGGACTACAGGCACGTTCCACCATGCCTGGCTAATTTTTTCTATATATTTTTAGTTGTCCAATTTAATTTCTTTCTATTTTTAGTAGAGACGAGGTCTTGCTCTTGCTCAGGCTGGTCTTGAATTCCTGAACTCAAACGATCCTCCCACCTCGGCCTCCCAGAGTGCTAGGATTACAGGCGTGAGCCACCGCGCCTGGCCTGGACCTTGATCTTATACTACAGAATCAATTAAATAGCACAGGGCCTGTCTGGTCTCGGGGGGAAATGCCGAGGGTTTTGGAAGTAGAGCTACTGGTTTATAAAATAAAACTGCCAGGTTGCAGGGCCTGAGCTCTTTAGGATGAGTCTATATTGCTTGCAATACCTGAGCATCAGCGATATAGGCCATGGTGGGTGAAATGAGAGCCATTCTGTGTCTCAATTCTTGGGTCTCCTGCGGGAAATGGAGGCAAAACAATTGAGTTGTGGAGTCAGACCTCACTTGGGTTTGAATGGTGGCTCTGCTGGGGCATGGGCTTTATCTGGGCAAGATTCTTCACTTCTCGGAGGCAAGTTTTTGTGTCTTGCCGCCAGGATGGAGCTCTGTCTAGTCTGTGCTGTGTCCCCCGCACCAGGTGCTCAAGCCTTTTGAAAGCAGAGTTTGTCGGAGATGTGAAGCACACAGGGAATTTACTGGGTGGGAAGTTTGCTGGCTTGAAGACAGAGGGGCCACTTGGAAGGGATCTGAGAGGGGGCCTCTAGCAGCTGAGAGCAACCTCCTGCTGACAGCCAAGAAGAACACTGGGACCTTGGTCCTACAAATTTAGGGAAATGCATTCTGCCAACCAGGAGTGAGCTTGGAAGAGGACCCTGAGATCCTGACAAGAACCACAGCTCTGGCAGACACCTTGATTTCAGCCCAGTGGGACTGCGGGCAGATAGTCTAGCCACACTGTGCCCAGCCTCCTGACCTATAGAAACATGAGATAAGAAACGGGTATTGCTTTAAGCCACAGAGTTTGTGGTAATTTGTTATGTAGCAGTGGAAAGTGAATGCATGCCTTTTCAGAAGTGGCCTCCTCCAGTGACTGAAGACTTGACTCAGCATCACAAAGTAAGCTCTTATCACAGGTCGTGATGGCCCTGCCCAACAGAGCCAGTGATGCCCTTGTTGCTTCATTCCTGCCTGCCCAGCCTCCCCTGCCCACAGCTGACCCCTCTCAATCTGGTCTCTTATTCACTTTTGCTTTCCTAAGCATTGCAACTTTTGTACAGGGCATGGAGCAGGAAGTGAACCTTAAAGAAGTGAGGGCTATAGAGGAGTGGGGAGGGGAAAGGCCCTGGGTGCCCGAAGGTGCCCCAGGCAGGTGGCTCCATGCTCTTCTGCTACATCTAAGTTTTGACACTCTGGGGCAATGCCCCTGCATCCTCCTACTTCTCCCTTCACTTTGAGTGTGGCCCTGTGGCTTCTCACTCACTCTCCCGGCTCTTGTTAGATCCTCCTCTCCTAGCCGCTTTCCTTAGTTTGAAATGTTCTCTCTTTCCTCAAAACCTGCACATATTGACTCCACCTTCCAGCCCTCCTTCCAGTCTTTCTTCTGCAAGAAAACCTCTTCTCACTGTCCTGGCATTCGTACAGCTGGGCACAGTTGCAGTCTCGCATTTCTTCTTGCAGTTATTTGACTGCCTCCCCACCTGTGTCCAGGCTGTGAGCTTGCCCCCTTGTGGCAGGGCCTAGGTTGCTTTGCTGACCAGGGCCTGGTGCAGAATGAGTTGGTTCTCAGGGTTTGTTGAGTGAGCCCCCTGAAATCACTGGCTCCTTCCCTGGGCCCACTCCTCAGCGAATTCGAGCATATCTCAACTCCTTTGGCTGACTCTAACCCACTGGGAGACAGTGGTCCAAAGGGCGCCAGTCTGAGAAGCAGGGGCCTGTAGGAGCTGGTGAAGGACAAATGCTGCGATGGGAATCTGCCAGGCAGCTCCTGCACGATTCTTCCAACACCAGCAGGCCCAGCCTCATTAGGCAAGGGAGACAGTGGTGGAGCCTATGGGCTGTGGAATCACACTGCCTGGGCTCAATTCCTGGCTCACCCTTGTCTCTGTGACCTGGGGAAAATTGTTCCACATCCATAAGGGTCACTAGGAATAGCAGTAGCACCCATCTCTTGGGGAGTATTCCTCCCTCTCCATCCATGTAGTCATGGCAGCTGTTTTTCAAGTGTTTTCCACATGCCAGGTGCTGTGCTTAGCATTCTACCCAGATGTCTCCTGTAAACTTCTCCACAACCCTGCAATGTGATTGGATCAAGTTTAGAGAGGTTCTGGGACTTGCTCAGAGTTTCTCTTAGTGAGTAGTGGAGCAGGATTTGGGTCCAGGAGTGTCTGAGCTCTCTGCCTCTCCAGCTGAAGGCAAGACCCTGAGGTCTTCTCCTTCCCGGCCAGATCTCAGACACCTAGATTCTGAAAATTTAGGCAACCACAAGAAGGGCAGTCTAAAGTTCCTGGAGGGTCCTGCTTTTCTCCTACTTAGCAAAGACCTGTCTGCCCTTCTCGCAGTTCTCAGAGGTCATCTTAGCTCAAGACTTGATGTGTTGTTATATTTCAGAGCAAGCTTCACCGAGCAATGGAAATATACTTCAATCTGGACAAGGAGATCTTGCTGAGAAATGAGCTACTTGGAAAAATCGAAAGAGAAACCCTACAAGTAGAAGAGGTAGGAGAGGGCAAAACATGCCATGTCTGGTATCTGTCTCCTGTCTACAAGGACTTGAGTCAATGTCTACTAAGATTCAAGCCACCTTGGTTGTTTAGGTGGAAAAGTCTAGATCATAAAAATCAAAATAGCCATCAAAGTGGAAAGTGGCACCTGGAGACCTGTGTTGCATTTTATGGCTGGGTTCGGTTCTACAGTCAGCTCATAAGAAAAATTTCATAGAGTCCAAATAATACTCGAGAACTCCTGAGAGTACAACATTCAAAGTTTTGTGTCTATAACCCCATAAGGAATGTATAGTGCATATAGTAACTATTATAATATGAGAAAAAGTACACATGCCAAAATAGAATGTTGTATGTAAAGGAGAGAGAGAATGTGTGTGAGCTCTTGAAACACAGAACTCACCTGGTGCGGTAGATGCTCAGGCTGTGAATTTCCATAACTGAGATGCATGTAGGATGTGGTGCAAAGAGAACTTTTTCTGAAGGGTGGAGAGGAAAGAGCACTGGACTTGTGATCAGAAGACCCATCATTGTTCGGTGCTGCCAGTTTCTAGCCTGGAACAAGCCTTTTCCCAAGACAGGACTGTTTCCACATTTGTATAACAGAGGTGACAGCCCTTGTTATGGGCACTAAATAGGACCACATACAGTGATGCTTTGTCAGCCTTTAAAGCCATTCCCATAATTATTAGTGTCATTGTCTTGAATGGGCCTGAAGTGTTCCCATCAATGTGTGTGGTGCCAAACCTGCCTACAATGGCCAAAAAGCCACAGGATTACTACATCTGCCTCAGTTTTGTCATGGCTTCCACTTCATATCCTTGGTAGAGAACCAGTATCTTCTGCTAAAAAACCAGTCTCAGTACAGAGTGGCAGGCAATAGTTATTAGATTACAAGTAAAAGTTAAAATTGATTTTTAAAAGCCTGTACTGCTTCGTATATTTTAGTTTTCCTGTTAACTTTTTAAAAACAGCTTTATTGGGATATAATTCATATACCATATAATTACCCATTTCAAGGTACCCCAACCTTTTTGGCACCAGGGACTGGTATCATGAAGACAATTTTTCCACGGATGGGGGTTTGGAGGGTGACGGAGTTCTGTGTCCCAATCCCTAACAGGTCATGGATCGGTACCAGTCCACGCCCCAGGGGTTGGGGACCACAGGTTTATAGTATTAATATAGTCACAGAGTTGTGTGACCATCAGCACAGTGTTTACCCTTTAGAAATCCTTCTCCATTCCCCATCTCCCGTGGCTCCCACCCTCCTGCCATAGGCAACCACTAATCTACTTTCTGTCTCCATGGACTTTCCTATTCTGGACATTTCATATAAAGGGGATAATATAATATGTAGTCTTTCATGACTGGCTTCTTTAACTAGAAATAATATTTTCAAGGCTTATGTTGTAGCATGTATCAGTACTTTGTTTCTTTTTATGGCCAAATAATATTCCATTATATGGTTAAACCACATTGTATTTATCCATTCAGCAGTTGATGGACATCTGGGTTTCTACTTTTTGGCTACTTTGAATAATGCTGATGTGAACAGTCTTATACAAGTTTTTTCTGTGGATCTATGTTTTCTTTTCTCTTGGACATATACCTAAAATTGGAATTGCGGGTTACATATGGTAATTCTAGGTTTAACATTTAGAGAGACTACCAAACTGTTTTGCAAAGTGGCTATACCGTCTTACATTCCCACCAACAATGTATGAGGGTTCCGTTTTGTGTACATCTTTGCCAATAGTTATTAATATTTTTAGTTTTTCTTTCATGGCCTTCCTAGTTGGTATGAAGTGGTATCTTGTTGAAGTTTTTATTTGAATTTCCTTAATGACATTGAGAATCTTTTCTTGTATTTACTGGCCACTTGTCTATCTTTATTGGAGAAATGTATAGTCATGTCCTTTACTTAGTTTATAATTGGGTTATTTTTTTTTTAACTTACCCATTGTAAGTTGAAAAATGTCATAAGGCAAAAATGTATTTAAAATTAAAACAAATAAAAAAAGAAAAAAAATGCATTTAATATACCTAACCTACTAAACATCATAGCTTAGCCTAGCTCAGAACACTTACATTAGCCTACAGTTAGGCAAAAATTATCTAACACAAGTCTATTTTATAATAAAGTACTGAGTATCTCATGTAATTTATTGAATACTGTACTGAAAGTGAAAAACAGAATGATTGTATGGGTACTCCAAGTACAGTTTCTACCGAATGGATATTGCTTTTTCACCATCATAAAGTAAAAAAATCGTAAGTTGGACCATTGTAAGTAGAAGACCATCTCTATGTGATTTGTAAATATTTCCTCCCATTCTATGGGTTTTCTTCCTCTTTCTTGATGGTATTGTTTGCAGCACCAAAGCGTTTAATTTTGATGGAGTCCAGTTTATTTTTTCCTTTTGTGCTTATGCTTTTGGTATCATATCTAAGAAACCATTGCCTAACCCAATATCATGAAGATGTATTCCTATGTCTTTAAGAGTTTTACAGTTAAAGCTATTACATTTAGGTTTATGAGCCATTTTGAGTTAATTTTTAAAATGGTAGGAGCAAGGGGTCCAAAAACTGAAAGAAGAAAGGAGATAAAATATGTTCATAGAGTTTGTTGCATTAACATTTTTATTTACCATTTGTGGTTCTCTCTGTTTCTTCTTGTGGATTGCAGTTACTATCTGGTGTTATTTGCTTATGCAAATACACTTTGTTTCAGTCTGCCTCTTTTGTGCTGTTACTTTCAAATATATTACATTTTTATATGTTATAGTCCCCCAAATATAATTATATATGTATTGTTTTATGAACTTTAAACCAGTTAAGAGAAGAAATATGCAATTACACTGTCTTTTATAATGACCTACATAATTACCTTTCTTTGCACTATTTTTTTTTCATGTGGATTCTGAATTATTGTCTGGTGTCATTTTTTTTCAGCCTGGAGAACTTCCTTAGTATTTCTTGTAAGGCAGATCTGCTAGCAAGGAATTCTCTAGGTTTTTGTTCATCTGGGAATATATTTTTCCTTCATTTAAAAAAAATACACTTTAGACTTACAGGAAAATTGCGAAGATAGTAGAGAATTCTTTTTTTTTTTTTTTTTTTTTTTTTTTTTTGTGACAGAGTAACACTCTGTTGCCCAGACTAGAGTGCCATGGCATCAGCCTACCTCACAGCAACCTCAAACTCCTGGGCTCAAGCAATCCTTCTGCCATTATGTCTGAATATTTTTTTCTCCATTCTCTTTTTCCTCTCCATCTGTTATTCCCATTACATATATGTTGGTACATTTAATGGTGTTCCACATTTTTCTGAGACTGTTGATTTTTCTTTTTTCTCTCTGTTCTTCATGCATCATAATCACTATCAATCTATCTATCTTCTGCTATCTTAAATCTACTGTTGATCCCCTCTAGTGAATTTTTCATTTTGGTCATCATATTGAAAAGATTTTCCATTTTTAAAAATAATTTCTACCTCTTTATTGATATTCTCTACTTGATGAGACATTATCATCATGCATTCTTAACATGGCTTTCTTTGTTTCTTTGAATAGTTCCTTTGAAGACTTTGCTAAGTCCACCATCTGGATTCCCTCAAAGGCAGTCTATGTTGCCTGCTTTTTTCCCTGTGTGGGTCACACTTTCCTATTTCTTTGCCTATCTTGTAATTTTTGTTGAAAGCTGTATGTTTTAGATAATATATTATACCAACTCTCAATATTGTTCCCACCACCCCTTTCTTGGGCTTGTCTTTATTTTTGCTTATTGCTTGTTTAGTGACTTGGCTCAGCTAGATAAGTAAAATCTATGTCCCCCACTGTCAGTAGCCGGTGACTTTGCTCCTGAGAGGGCACAGCCTTGGGCATGGATACAATCTCCTTGACAACCAGGGATGATTGTTGTTTCAGCTGAGTTCTCTTTGACTTTTCATCTTCCTGCTAAGCTTCTGGCTGATCTATTCCTATCGGCATCACACCCAGCTGTTAGCCTCCATTAATTGCTAGCTGATTGCTCTATTGCTTTCAACAACACCCTGAGACATTGTTTCACATTCTGATCCAATTAAAGTCTGGCCTCTTGGCAGGGGCTAGGTGTTGCCAATCTTTGAGGCTTGCTTCAACCCTGGAAAGGCTCTTCTTGGTGGTCTCTTTCTCTGGTTCTGTTAAACATCTAGCTGGTCTATTGTTTTGCTTGTTGCTGCTAATATCATGGAAATACTAGCCTCCTCTAAATTGTTCATCCCAGAGATCTCTGTTGTTTCCCACAAAGTTCTTAGGCATGAACTCCTCACCCAACTCTGTTTCAAATTAAGTCAGTCCCCTTAGACAGCATTCCAGAGCTCTCTGATTGACAGCCTCTCCCCAGGGCAAAATTTCTGCACCCCTGCCTTGGAACTAGAGGTGCTAACAGTGGGCCACCTTTCTTGTAGTGACATCTCTGCTCTACAGGTGGGGTGCAGGGTGGGTGCAGTCCCGGGTGGGTGCAGTCCCTGGTCTTTGCAGCATGTCCCTCACAGCTGTAGTCCTACAGTTTTAATGCCTCAGTTCTTGCTACTTCCTTATATTTTATCTTAAGTATTCTCTAAGCATCATCCTGACAAGAGTATGCATTGATGGTTCTGAGTACATCATTGGGTTATATGTTTACTACAGACAGGAAATTTTCACTGAACACTTCACACATTTTTATTGCATTCTGAAAATGAGTTAATTTTATTGGTTTGTATTCTAGTGAATTAAAACAGTGCTTCTTAAACTGGAAGGTGCAAACCAATCACCTGGGCATCTTGTTAGCGTGCAGATTTTGATTGGGTAGGTCCGGGGTACCCTGAGAGCCTGTATTTACAACTAGCTCCCAAGTGATGCCAATGCCACAGATTGTACTTTGTGAAGCAAGGAATTAAAATATAGTATTACCTTAAGAAGATTCAACATCATAAAAATGTTAGTTCTCTTTAAGTTGGTTTGTGAAATAATGGTAGTCCAATTAAAATACCAAAGAGGGATTTTTTTGGTTTTTAAGGATCTAGGTAAACTGACTCAAAAATTCCTTTGGACAAATAAATAAAAATATCCCCCAAATTCTTAATAAGTAAATGAGGGGACTAGCCCTATCCAATTCTGTAATATGTTATAAAGTTGCAATATTTAAAATGATATGAATAGACTAGAACATCAAAGGAAAAAATATAAAGTCCTGTAACAAGCCCTCGTATATATGTATATGATCAAGTATCTAATAAAGTTCGGATACTGATTTTTTAGTTTATGATAAAGGTAATTAAGGGATAGCCAGATTATTGAATAAATGATGTGGGATAACTGGGTAGCCATTTAGGAAAAAATTAAGTTGGAACTATGTCTGACACTAAAAGTAATTCAGGTGTATCAGAGATTTAAATGTAATTAATAAAACCATTAAATTCCTAAAATAAACAGAAAATTTTTATATAATCTTGGAATGAGGATGCCTTTCAAAATATTATATAAAATCTAGAAATTGTGAAATCATAAGGTCATATAAAGACAAAAATTTTTCTGCATAGCAAAACCCATTATAAGCAAAGTCAAGAGATAGATAACTAGAAAAATGTTGTATCCAATATCACAAGGAGCTAATTTTCTTAAAACAAATACCTTTTACAAATCAATAAGAAAAAAACTAACAACTAAGAGAAAAATTGGGCTAAAGTTTTACAGAAAAGCTAAACATATGAAAAGTGTTCTACCTCACTCATAATATGAGGAATACAAAATAAAGCTATAATGAGATATTTTTTTCTCTCTTAGATTGACCTTGACAAAGATCAAAAAGTTGATAAGACTGCAGAGAAAGAGTGGAGGGAAATAGGCAGTCCCAAACATTGCTGCAGAAGTGTGATTGGCTTGATCATCACAGAGGATAATTTAGACTATTTACCAAACATTAACATGCACAGACGCTTAGGCCAGGCTTGCTTGACCTAGGCACTACTGACATTTGGAGCTGGATAATTCTTTCTTATGGGGGGGCTGTCTTCTATACCCTAGGATGTTAAGTAGCTTCCCTGGCCTCTACCTACTAGATGCTAGCAGTAGCCCCCCTAGTTGTCACAAACAAAAATATCTCCGAACATTGCCAAATGTTCCCTGGGGACAAAATCCCCTCTGGTTGAGAACCACCACCTTAGAACTAGCAATTTCACTTTTAGTAGTTTATCCTATTACATACTTGCATGCTTACAATCTGACATATACCCAGAAGATTAGTGATTGCAGCATTGTTTGTTGTAATAATGAGATGTTGAAAAGCTAAGTGACTGTTTTGGGGGGAGTTGTTAAATCATGGTACATCCACGTGGAGAATTATGCAGCTGTCAAAAAGAACAAGGAAATTTTTTGTGACCTGCTACAGAAGGTATTGAGTGAAAAGAAAGCTGGATGAATAAAAGTGAATAGAATATGCTACTGTTTGGGTCAAAAAAGGGAAACATGTGTTTGTATAAGCATAGATTTCTAGAAAGATGCACAAAACCTAAAAATGGGAAAGGAGACCTTTGTGATGGGGGAACAAAGGTGGGATGGGAGCTTGTTTGTCATAGTGTATTTTTATATCATTTGAATTGAATCATTTGCCTACACAAAAGAATTGGTAAGATAAAAATTAAAAGGATGTTAATTTTAAAAAATGCATCCTATTAAAAGGGCTAGTTAATTTGACTATATAATTTTTAAAATAAAAATGTATAAGACAAGGATTCCTCAAAAAATTGAATTACTATGGGTTCCAGCAATTCTATATCTGGGCATATACCCAAAAAAATTGAAAGAAAGGACTTAAACAAATTTTTGTGCACCCGTGCTCAGAGCAGCATTGTTCACAATAGCCAAGAGGTGGAAACAGCCCAAGTGTTCATCAGTGGATAAATGGATAAACAAAGTGTGTTCTGTCTGTACAATGAAATATTATTCAGCCTTCAAAAGGAAGGACATTTTAACACATGCTATCACATGGATGAACCTTGAGGACATTATGCTAAGTGACATAAGCCAGTCACAAAAAGACAAATACTGTATGATTCCATTTAGGTACCCAGAGTAGTCAAATTCATAGAGACAGAAAGTAGGATGGTGATTGCCAGGGGCTGGGGTGACGGGGAGATATTGTTTAATGAGCACAGAGCTTCAGTTTTACAAGATGAAAAGAGTTCTGGAGATGGATTGTGGGGATGGCTGCACAACAGTGTGAATGCACTGAATTGTATACTTAAAAATGGTTAAGATAGTAAAATTTATGTTATGTATACTTTATAATAAGATAGGAAAGTGAATTGAGACTGATCAAAGTATACTAAAATACACAATTTTTCACACACAAAAAACCCCTAAGGAATCAAAATAAGTAAAATGTATTTCTTAACAAAGAAGAGAAGGAAGGAGGGTCAGGCATAGGGGCTCATGCCTATAATCCTAACAATTTCGGAGGCCAGGATGGGAGGATCACTTGAAGCCAGGAGTTCAAGACCAGCCTGAGCAACATAGCAAGAACCCTGTCTTTACAAAAATAGAAAAATTAGCTGGGTATGGTGGCGTGGGCCTGTAGTTCTGGCTACTTAGTACACTGAGGCAGGAGGATCACTTGAAACCAGGAGTTGGAGGCAGCAGTGAGCTATGGTAATGCCACTGCACTCTATCCCAGGTGACAGAGTGAGGCCCTGTCTCAAATGGAAAAATAAAAACAAATAAACCCAGAAGGAAGGAGGGAAGGAAAGGGAATGGGAGGGGGAGAGGGGAAAGGAGTGAAAGAAAAGTTTTTTGTTTTTTTTTTTGGGGGGGGACAGGATCTCTGTCGCTCTGGTTAGAGCGCAGTGGCATCATCATAGGTCACTGCGACCTCAAACTCCTGAGCTCAAGGGATCCTCCTGCCTCAGCCTCCCAAGTAGCTGGGACTGCATACAGGTTGGTGCCACCACACCCGGATAGTTTTTCTATTTTTTGTAGAGACAGGGCCTTGCTATGTTGCCCAGGCTGGTCTTGAACTCCTGGCCTCAAGCGATCCTCCCATCTCAGCCTCTCAAAGTGCTGGGATTACAGGCATGAGCCACTGTGCCCAGCAAAAGACTGTTTTAGACTGCACTTAGTGTTCTTGAACTGGATTTAAACATCACGATCTGTAAAAAATCAGAATCTTGTGGTTTCCCTCCCATACCTTTGAAAATATAAACATTATTTTTAGAACTATATTGAAACTGTGGGGAGAGATGGCAGGGGCAGTGAGCCCTCCCTCACAACAGGAGCTGCCAGGGTTCCCCGTGTCTAATCCATCCTTCCCCACCGAGGACCGGGCCAAAGCTGAGGGTTTGAACAAGAAGTTGCGCAGGCAGCTGGCTGAGTTCCGGGTGCCGCCGGTGATGGTGTACGTCCGGGAGAAGATCTTAAACGGAGACCTGGAGAAGAGCATCAGGATGTGGGAGAGGAAAGTGGAGATTGCAGAGGTGAGCCACAGAGAATCCCGAGATGGGAAGCCCTTGACATTTTTGTTTAGGATTTCGTTTTTTGGGTTAAGAATACAGATATTTGGACATGTCTATGAGAAATCTCAGCAGTTGCCTCAACTATTAAACCAAAATGATTTTCTTTCTTTTTCATTGTTGGGGACAAAGCCTTTTCAGTTTTCAGTGAGAGATTCTGTCATAATAGTGTTTTTAGTTGCTTGTTTTCTTAATGAATTCTAGAAGCTTCTGAATCCCTTCAAGCCATTGGTAACGTAGTGATTACTGCTTTATACATGGAGAAGCCAGTTTTTTTAAAAAATGAGATGATAATGGATTTTTAATATCACAACCTGATTCTGTGCATGTATATAGTTGCCGTGGGGCTTTTCGCTTTTAACTAACCCTGTGGCCTTTGAATATGATACCCTTATTCCCTGTGAGCTGTGGAAGAGAAACAGGCAACTTGAAAACAATATACTGGTGTCAGCAAAAAGGCAAGCACTGCAACTGCCATGGCCGGGTTGTGAACCGAGGTCCCTAAGACATCACTAGAAAGCTCAGAAACCCAGTCGGGTCAGTTGAGAAACTGGGAGCTTGGGGTTGTCACATCTAGACCCCGGCTCCATCTCCCAGTTACTTTCTCCTGCTTCTCCTGTGGCCACTTGGTGGCAGGAAGTAAATCAGGACCCAAACTTGGGCCCATCAAATCTAGAGCTGAGAACTAGCAAAGAATTGCTGCAGGAACCTGCAACTTCTCACTTCACTGGACAGAAACATGCTCTTTTGAAGAATAATCTGGGTGGTTTCTGCCCCTTGGTGGCCCCTGCACAGCAGCACACACCCACGTGGCCCCATGCAGGGTCGTCTGGACCATCATCAGGGCTGGATGGGGCTGCATTCTGTAAAGTTACAATCAGTTTTTCCCAAGTGACCTTCTCTCCCCCTTCCCCCTTTTTCCTTTTTGCAGATGTCCTTAAAAGGCTACCGTAAGACCTGGAATAAAATGAAAACAACTAATGAGCAGTTGCAAGCGATCTGCCCCCCCTCCTAGTAAATAGCCAGAGGCAGGCCATGGCCTGCAGACCAAGATGTGATCCATTAAAGTAATCAGCTTTCTAGTCTCGGGGTCCTATCACTGTTCCCTGTGCTGGCTGGTGTCCCCAACTCCCCAGCCAAGCTGATTGGGCACCTCCCACATTTGCCCACGGGGAGTGTTTTCACAGCCTGGCCCCTGAAACCAATAACATTGAAAGAACCACAGGGCACTCTAATGGTTTGACACTTGTTAGCCCACATTTAGTTCACAAGCACAAATGAAAGTGACCTTTCTGCAGGTGGGAGTGGGACAAAGGAGGGAGAGCCAGCCCAGTGTGTGTGCTGTGGGCCTATCTGTGGCAGCCCAGGCATGTAACTACTAAGACACCAAAACAACGTGGGGAATGCCTGGCACGCAGCATTCTGAGCTTACTCTTCAGTTTGGCGGATTAACACCTGGAGTAGACACGGCTGCTAAAGAAAACAAGCACAAAGGAAACCAAGATAATTTCTTGGGGCTGATGCAGCCTATTCTGACCTGCAGCAGACCCACTCTCCCCAGCCTCCCCACCGTAATAGTCATAGTACGTGGGTTGTACGGCTGGCTCAGAAAACCTGCCCGATTCATTGACACTCTTTTCCCTAAAGTCTACACCATCTCTAGAGCTGTTCGTTTGCTGTAAAGGCACGTCGGTTTTTGTTTGTCCTTGGAATTGTGATTGGGACCATCCGAGGTAGTCCAGTCCAGCAGGTGTGCTATGTGTCTTGGCAGCATGTGGTCTATGGTGGGAGAGAGAAATCAACTTCTCCCAGTGGTGGAGTGAAGACAGGGGAAGGCCAGACATCTTAGACTCGTATAGGATCCAGTTGCTGTAGTCTTCCACCTTGGTGTACAGAAACAGGCCGGGGCATTTATCCCCACCGTGCGTCAGGATTCCTCGCAGAACCCACAGATTCAGCTTCTCTAGCTGGCACATCATTGGGCTTCCTGGTTCCCCCTGTGACAAAGGACAGAAGGCTTCAGGTCTTAGGAAAACTTGTTTTCTTTTTTAATATATCCTTGTGCAATTTACTGTTCTAGAAATATTCTACACTGATTCTCACCAGAAATGGGGCAAATTATAGGGTACCATTCCAAATCCAGGCACCACAAATTCCAACAAGATGACTTTTCCTTTCATTATGCAAATTACTCATGGACTTCTGCAGATTGCCTGTCGCTTTCTGATTCATATTTCTTTTCTTTTTTCTTTTCTTTTTTTTCTTTTGAGACAGAATCTCACTCTTTTGCCCAGGCTATAGTGCCGTGACATCAGCCTAGCTCACAGCAACCTCCAACTCCTGGGCTCAAGCGATCCTTCTGCCTCAGGCTCCCGAGTAGCTGGGACTACAGGCATGCGCCACCATGCCCAGCTAATTTTTTCTATATATTTTTAGTTGTCCAATTAATTTCTTTCTATTATTAGTAGAGACGGGGTCTCGCTCTTGCTCAGGCTGGTTTCGAACTCCTGACCTTGAGTGATCCGCCCTCCTCGGCCTCCCAGAGTGCTAGGATTACAGGCATGAGCCACCGTGCCTGGCCCTGATTCATATTTCATTTTCTTACCCCTTTCCAGTACCTTGACTAAATCCTCCCTCTCTACTGGCTTCTCAGTCCTGGAATGTTGCTATTTCTTTCCTTCCTGGCCTAAAACGCTCATGTTTCCCATTCCCTCTGCTTTGCTTCCATCCTTAATTTAAGCTGCTTCCTCCAACCTGGCAGCTGCCTATTTCTCCTGCTGCCCAGCCCTGCTGTGTTCTTGGCCTTCCCAATCCAAGGGACAGTGCTCTGGGACTCCAGAGTCCTACCACACACACCTTACTCACTTAAGGTGAGCAGGTGGAAGCTTGGCCCACTTAGCTACTACGTGATCCTGGCTGACAAATTCTCTCTGAGCCAAAGTGAGAACACAGTTAATGCCTGAAACACATGCAGAGCACCTAGCTCAGTGCCTGGTACACAGTACACGCTCAGTGAAATATGAACTACTGTCATCTTGATGTCTATAAGAGGCCATCGTTTTTTCTGTGAAAAGTTGAGAAAAAATGGGGAAAGCAATAAGACAACTACTAGGTATGATTGACCTTTCCTGTCCCCCACCCCATGGTCCATCAGATGCAAGAAAGTAGTTGCCACCCAAAGGCTGTCAGATCTGCGTGGCCTGCCTGCTTAGAACGCCTGGGAAATGACATGCTCTCGTGGTTTGGACTGAGACCGTTAAACAGGGCTGCATTTGACAAGACGGGTTGCAATTGACAAAAGGTAACAGACTCAACCATGAGAAGCAGAGAGGCAGGAGAGCGGGAGTGTGGTCTGTCTTGAGTGTCCTCTTTCAATAAACGTCCCTGTTTCTGAAGCCACAGCAGAACCTAGGTGAAGGCCAGTGGGAGAAGAAAGGAGCAACTCCGCTCCGAGAGCAGAGCAGCTGCTGTGACTCCCTGGGGGCCTCTCAGAGGGCCAAGGCCAGAGTGAGGATGGCGCGATGGCCAACAATCTCCTTGGGTGGAAGGGAGCGCTGTAGTGTGGAACAATTGACCTTTCAGTTTTCACAATCTGCTGTCTCACCCCACGCTGCCGAACAGCAGAGAGTAGAGATTTCAGCCTAGTGTCTGCCTAGTTATCCTCAGACCAGCAAATGTGCTCTCATCTGCACCCCACTGTGTCTGCCTAGGCGTGGAAGCTCCCTGCCAAGAATGGCGCGGTCTCCCCTCCTTGCACCCATACCATTCCCAGTTTGTCTTCCCTGTGGCTTTATAGCTTGAGGAAAAAAAAGAGTGCAATTTAGGATGATCTGATGAATGACTGTGTGGTAGATGTCCCCAGCTATCGCATGGTTTTGCAGGTTGCTGTTCTACCCAGGTGCAGAATATGCTGCTTTTTCTCCTCTCCATAATCCCGTGGGGCTGTGACTTCTTAAGTACAGCAGCAGAGACAAAAAGTACCAGGAGACCCTCCGGAGCAGCCTGGCCTCAACTCCTAAGGGAGTGACCACGACACAGAGGGAGCCCTTTCACTGTGTAATCCCCTCCCTCAACATTCAGCCAAAGCTGGGGGCAAATTCAGAGCGATTGTGCTTTTTGTCAGGTCTCTGGGGAAACCTATTAGGCAGACACTGCACCTGGTGGTTTATTCTGCATGTGAGAGGCGTGGCTTTGAGGGCCTCTGGACACCAGAACACATTTCCCAGAGAGGGAAGGATTCTACATAGACACATCACCATTAGATGGTTTGCCAGCACAATTGTGTTCAAAAACAAAGGACTGTAACAGGTGTACCACAGTTAAAAACCAGCCTCAAGTTTGCAGGTGGATTTAAAAAGGTATAAACACTTAAGAGTCTAAACAGCTTACCATATTCCATTCAGTTTAAGATACACTTAAAATAGTAACATCTTTGAAATTAGGATTTGTCTTTTTTTTTTTTTTTTTGAGACGGAGTCTCACTCTGTTGCCCGGGCTAGAGTGCCATGGCGTCAGCCTAGCTCACAGCAACCTCAGACTCCTGGGTTCAAGCAATCCTCCTGCCTCAGCCTCCCGAGTAGCTGGGACTACAGGCATGTGCCACCATGCCCGGCTAATTTTTTCTCTATATATCTTTAGTTGGCCAATTAATTTCTTTCTATTTATAGTAGAGACAGGGTCTCACTCTTGCTCAGGCTGGTTTTGAACTGCTGACCTTGAGCGATCCTCCTGCCTCGGCCTCCCAGAGTGCTAGGATTACAGGCGTGAGCCACCGCGCCCGGCCAGGATTTGTCTTTTAATCAGTTGATATCAGAGTTTAACTGGCAGCATTTTTTCATTCTTGGTATTACATAAAATGGTGCATTATATGATTAACAGCATCTTAGATTTGATGAAGTATGGGATACTGGATTGATGGAAGGGTTGAGGGCAAGATTTTGTTAAATACCTATGATTTCCACAGAATTTTAACATATCTCATTTAAGAAGTTGGTTGGGTCCTCCATCTGGCAGAATACCCAGTACAATGTAGGCACTCAATAAATGTTGAACTGACTTTGGAAGGGCAAACTTATTGTTTAATGAGAGGCAGTCCTTCATGCTTTTGCAATAAAATGACTTTTAGAATTGTCTGTATATATGTACTTTTCCCCCTACTCTAAAATACTTGCCAAGGCAGAAGGATTGCTTGAGCCCAGGAGTTTGAGACCAGCCTGGCAATATAGCAAGACCTTGTCTCTACAAAATATAAAAAATATTAGCTGGGCATGGTGACACATGCCTGTAGTCCCAGCTGCTTGGGAGCTGAGGTGGGAGGATCTCTTGAGCCCAGATGTTTGAATTTACAGTGAGCTATGATCGTTACCACTGCACTCCAGCATGGGCGACAAAGCGAGACCCTAGTCTCCAAAAAAAAAAAAAAACACTTCTAGATCCTCTGAGAAAAAAATTTCCTCATCAGGGAGTCCTGAAGGTTTTTTAGAGGAGAACAGGTGATCAGCATCTTAGACAATTTTAGGGTTGAGAGAAAATCTATCTGGATATCTGGTAGACCTGGGCTCTTACATTTGCTCTAACATTTACTGACTGCATGGCCCTGGTAAGCTGCAATTTCTGCAGATTTGTTTTTTTTTTCTTTTTTTTTTTTTTTTTGAGACAGAGTCTCACTCTGTTGCCCAGGCTAGAGTGCTGTGGCATCAGCCTAGCTCACAGCAACCTCAAACTCCTGGGCTCAAGCGATCCTCCTGTCTCAGCCTCCCATGTAGCTGGGACTACAGGCATGTGCCACCATGCTCGGCTAATTTTTTTCTATATGTTTTTTAGTTGTCCAATTAATTTATATTTTTAGTAGAGACAGGGTCTCACTCCTGCTCAGGCTGGTCTTGAACTCCCGAGCTCAAAGGATCCTCCCGCCTCGGCCTCTCAGAGTGCTAGGAGTTTCTGCAGATTTGGACACAAGGGGGCCTGAACCAGGTGTTCGTGACTTCTACACATGTTCTGAGACAATAGAACAGCCTTTTCTGTACCGCCCTCATCTGGGTGGGGGGCAGGGCTTCTTACAGAATAAAAACCCAATAATTGATAAACAGCATCTAAGGGGAGTCTAGATTCCATAGACTCTGAATACAGTGACCCCACACTGTAGACCTGCTGGAAGCATATCTGCATGTGTGGATACAGACTCACACTTTCAAATTTTTAGCTAGTTAAAAAACATTTGGGACTTAGACATGCTTAATCATGTTACACTGATAATGGTGACTGGTTAGCCCATTCAGCAGATTTTTATTGAGCACTTGCTATGTGCCAAGTGCTATTCACCCCAGAGACAGCCATGAACCCCAAATTGGAGTTCCTGCTCTCATGGAATTCCCCGTCCAGTAAGGGGGAGTCCTGATATCTCCTTGACATGACCAATTCTTACTCTCAACATTTAGCTTCTACTCCATGATGTTCTTACCAAGCAGACAGACTTAGTTTCCTCTTTTGTGTGACGGCCGCATCCTGTGTTCTCGGGTTTGTGTAAGGGACACAGTTCAGCATCTTTCACAAAGATTCCCCTCAGGATACTCATCGTCATATGTTTTCCTGTCTGGACCATGCAACAGAGAGCCCAAGAGTTATTAACGAGAAAGTGGCCCCTACGTCAATGCAACTGCAACTCACACATCCAAATGGGAGTGAGTGGAAAATGTTTTTATAAATCTCTTTTCTTCATGGAAATAAGAACCTGTGCCTGAGTTTTTACTGAAAACCACCTTAGCTTTGAACGCGAATGTGTAAATAGGCAGAAAACACCTTTACTCCTAGAGGGTATCCATTTCCTTCTTTCTTCCTTTCCCAAGAATGAAAGAAAACAAAAGTGGCTTAGACAAAAGGACAGTCAGCTCTAGTTCAGGGAATAACGTCCCCTTACCCCTCCATAACCTTGTACTCATTTCAGCCTGCACACTGCCTGTGGACTTCCAGGTTAAGTGTAGGGCTAGAGGAGAAAGAATCAGTGTAACGTGAGAATGGCCACAGAAAGGGCAAGCCCTGGCCATCTTGACTGATTCAGTGGGGTGTTTTAGCCTGACTCTAGACCCTCAAGCAAGCTCAATTACTAAATTAAGATAATCCCTAGAACGGTTCACCCAAGTCCCCTCCCCACCCCCACTAGCACACACGCAGCCTCCTCTAGGAGAAGGGATGCATTAACTGCAGATGTGGGATTCCATCCTGCCACCCAGCAGTTCTGTGAGACTTGAGGCATATGTAGCTCTCCTCTGAGGAAGCAGATGGACTGGACCAGGCTGTTGAAATGTATCTCTGAGTCTGTCTTCAGGAGAGCGATGTTATTCTTCATTGACTGGTTGTTGAAGTCCTCATGGATGATGATGGTATTGATGGGGTACTCTGCATGAGCAATCCTCTTGGGATCCATGTTATCTAAACCAACTATAACGACAACGTCTTTCCTGGAGAGAGAGCAAGGGAATCTTGAGAAGCCACTGCAGCAAGGAAGCTTCACCCTTCCCTGTTTTCATATTTACTGTGTTTTTTTTTTCCTGGCCTAGAAAGCTCATCCAACTCATCTTCCCTATGTTAATTTTCACTCACTCTTTTGGACTCAGTCTCCAGGAAATCTTTTCTAAACCCTTAGGCTTGTGCCCTCCTTTGTATACCTGTAGAATCTTGGGGATTCTTCTGTCTTAACACCATTTGTCTTAGCACCCAAAGATAATCTGTTAACAGGTTATTGCTGATTAACTTTCTTTCTATGCACGGCTTTTTTCCCCCACATAGTTGTTTGCTAAAGTAATAGTTATAGTTATACCAAAGATACAATCTTGACTCTTGCTTTTAGCACTTAGCATTTTAATACAAGTATCTTTCCCTCTGATATACTCTGTAAATACACTTTGGAGAAATTCCAGTTTTCATAATGCTGGAGTTAAGTTGAGTGTTTTCCTTTTCTTCTCTTGGGAATCACCAGAGATACTATGAGAATGAGAAACAAATGCAAACACTGTAAAACCAAGAGGCACTAGAGCATCCAAACCTCAGAATTGGAGGAAGGGCTGAAGAAAGCAGTGGGGTGCAAAGAGTTATAGATGACACCTGCTGCCACAGAGCTTAGAAGAAGCTGGCTGAGCATGGTTCTCAGCAAATAATTGAAAAGAAAAAGAAAACCATCACCAAAATGAAGGCAAAATTGGAAGCAGCATGAAAGGAGAATAGGGGCCACAGAAAACACAATTAGGGACATTGAGAAAAGTGGCTAAAATGAAATGGAAACTAACAAAGATTTTTAAAGGCTAGAGAGGAAAATGGCAGTCAAAGGATTGCCAGCAGACTGCAAAGAAAGTAACGACAATGGCGAAACAGAAAAAATATTTCAAGATATAATTTAAGAAAGTTTCCAGCAATAAGACTTGAATCTACAGTTTGGAGATATCAACACTGAGACATACCCTAACCAGGTCCCAAGAGGAAACAGATGGCACATTCAAATAAAGCAAATTGGGGAGAGTTGAATAAAGGGACTGTTGGTGAAGGTCTTGGCAGGATGCAGGGAAACCGCAAATACTGCGGTATAGTGGGTACTTCGTGGAATAGGCAGGTTCCTGCTGAGGTCACAACAGGGTGCTGATACCACCTCTGGGCTCTACGTGAGGGGAGGGAATGGTCAGACAGCGATGTGCAGAGTGGGTCACTTAGCTGGAAAAAGAAGCCAAGCCAGCACTCTAGCCAGGGCAACAGAGTGAGACTCTATCTCAAAAAAAAAAAAAAAAAAGAAGAAGCCAAGCCAATCTGCAGTGACCCTCAGGGGAATGAGGACCCTGACCACATTCTCTCCACTTCCTCTTATCTCTTGGCAGTGCTCCCCTTGGCCAAACCCACCTGGAACTGAGAAGGCAGGAGCGGCCACTGGTGTAACCCATACAGGTGAGCCTCCTGGGCCCACCAGGTAGAAGAGTAGAGAGTGGATCCGGAGAGGCAGATGGAAGAGATTCAGCATAGCTAGAAAAATTGCTGGAGTTGAGTGACAAAGAAGGAATCCTTCAGCATCCAGACCAACAAAGAAGTCATCTTAAAGTTTGGCCATGCCCTCTAACCCAGGGAACTTGTGAGGGTGAAAGGAGGGGCTGACAGCAGCATGCTGGGGTAGGAGTTGTAAACTGAGCCTCTCCCAGATATACAAGGCTGTGTGGCCACCTACTTACAGGGGCAAAATCAGAATGGCCTCAGACTTCTCCACAGCAAGATTTAATACCAGAAGCCAGGATGATGCCCATAAAGTCCTCAAAAAGAGGGAAAGTGTGAGCCATGAATTCTCTACTTAAGTGGTCATTCAAGTCTAAGGACAGCACAGCATTTGTAAAAATGCCAAGACCAAGGAAATATGGTTCTTGAAAGCCCTTTATGAAACTACTTGAATACAAAGTTTAGCTAAACCTAGCGTTGGAAAAAATCCAGCAAAAGAACTAACAGGAAGTGTGAAATTCATTACAATGGTGGACTAAAAAGAGAAACTTAGAAAGTTATAGATTGGAGTAAAAAGGTAAACCCTGGAAATAGTCAAACAGTATAACTAAAGTAGGAAAAAGAAAGAGGAAGGAGCCTAAACATTTGTTTACAACTAATAGATGAAGTACGAAGGGTGTGCAAATGTGCAAATGAGTCGAGGTAAACAATAAAACACATATATAAGCTATTCAAATTAGGTGATGGAAGGGAGGAAGGGAAAAAGGGAAAAGGTGGGAATTCTGGTCCTGGCCACACCTCTAGGGAGGACTACTTAGAAAGCAGCAGGGGATTTGTGTGTCTTACGTGAAAGTCTAACTCTAAGATGGAAACCAGAATGAAAATACGAGCTTTCCAAGTTTTGTCAGCAGAGACCTATAAAACAAAAGAAATGTAATATAGCGAAAAGAAAAACAAGAAGCAATAAAAACAGAAAACATACCCTATGACAAAAATAAGCAGGAACCACATTCTGAACATCAGTTTGGAGAAGAGTGTTGGGTAAGACAAAGAAAAGCTCTTAACTTGATGATGAATTCAGTCTATAGGGAAGAATTCACAGCTATAAATGCCTGTAGCCATTGATGTAGTATCCACAATGTAACAACTACAGGAAATAGAAGGAGAAAAAAACCAGAAGCCTATTCATGGTAAGAGAGTTTAGGACAGATCAAGTAGACTCTCTCCCCCAATTTTATGTATCAAATTATACACCGGCTGGGAGTGGTGGCTCACACCTGTAACCCTAGCACTTTGGGAGGCTGAGGCAGGAGGATAGCTGGAGGCCAGGAGTTTGAGAGTAGCCTGAGCGACATAAAAAGACCGTGTCTCTACAAAAAAAAAAAAAATAGAAAAATTAGCCAGGCGTGGTGGTGCAAGCCTGCAGTCCCAGCTACTTGTGAGGCTGAGGCAGGAGGATCACTTGAGCCCAGGGGTGCGTATATATGAGAAATTATGCTATAATCTTTTTTAGCCATGATAATTGGACATCAGTTTTCTTTCCAGTGTTTTGCGTGTAATTAACCATCCAATGAACAACTTTTTGCATAAAACTCTTCCAGTGGTTGAAATTATTTCCTTAGTGTTGATTCCCAGAAGTGAAATCACTGGGTCAAAACATGAGATATTTTACAGATATTTACAAAAAATTTTTACAATAGTTACAAAAATGTTTTACAGATATTATTAGCTGTTCCTTTAATAACATTTATGGTTTTTTTTCTAGTGTAAAACAATGCATACATATCGTACAGAATTTGGAGAATACAGGGAAGTTCAAAGAAGAAAATAGAAATAGTGTGTTCTGACCATCCAGAGATAAGCACTCTTTAGACGCTTTCTGCATTTTCTTTGAGGTTTTCTGTATGTACGCATATTTGTGGCAGTAACATTTGCAAGGCCCAAGGTGAGTATTTTAAGGTAAGGACTCCTATCGACTGACTCACTTAACAGGGTAAGCAGAAGGGACTCTTGTATTTTTTTTTTTTTTTTGAGACAGAGTCTCACTCTGTTGCCCAGACTAGAGTGCCGTGGCATCAGCCTAGTTCACAGCAACCTCAAACTCCTGGGCTCAAGTGATCCTCCTGCCTCAGCCTCCTGAGTAACTGGGACTACAGGCATGCACCACCATGCCTGGCTAATTTTTTCTATATATATTTTTAGTTGTCCAATTAATTTCTTTCTATTTTTAGTAGAGACGAGGTCTCACTCTTGCTCAGGCTGGTTTCAAACTCCTGACCTTGAGCAATCCTCCTGCCTTGGCCTCCCAGAGTGCTGGGATTACAGGCGTGAGCCACCGCGCGTGGGCGGGACTCTCATATTAAGGTCAGTGCCTCTGTGATGGCCTTGACATCAGAGCAAATGTCCTTCCTGTACAGAATGGAGGAAGAATCATTTCAGTTTCAGTTGCGAGGCCCACAGTCCTCCAGCCTTGGCACCTGGTGACTTTAGGACCCCAGGGCTCTTGGCAGAGCAAGTGCTGAACTGTCCCTGAGCTGAGCAGAAACAGAGCCGCTCCCACCCGCGGAATGGTGGTGAGAGCCCCCGGGGCAGGAGTACTGGCCTGTTCTGAAAGGCAGACGCGATGCTGAGGATCCAGAACCGACTTAGGATGCAGCCGAAAGCCAGGTGGGTGTACTGGGAATCCTGCAGCGACACCACCCAGGGAAACTCCATTGTGCTGACCAGTTTCTCCTCGGGGTCGATGTCGGGGATGTCCAAAATGGTAGTTTGCTGGATGCCGCAACCTGCAGGGAAGTGCGGGGCCTCAATGTTGAAGCAAGGAGATGGTTGCCTGGGGACACCCCCATGTGGCCAGGCCTCAGGACCCCTCCCCTGCTGGCTGCTCACCTTGCTCATCACTGACTCTATCACCCGTTTCTTTCTTTTCCCTAGAGGGTCTTCTTCCTCTTAAGAGATGCTTGGTGGCATCTTTGAACCTCAACATCACATTAGACTACTGAAAACAACTCTTGTCTATTGAGCACTTAGCAGTTTCTGCAACCTTTGTATAGATCAGCAGTTCTCAAAGTATAGCCTGGGACCACTGGGAGTCCTCAAGACTTTTCTGTGGATCTCAAGGTTACAACTGTTTTCATAAGAATACAAAGACATTATTTGCATTTTCTCTCTCATTCTCTTACAAGCCTATGGTGGAATTTTCCAGAGGCTACCTGATGTCATCACTCTGATGGCTAATAATATGGTGAATTTGTGTATTCCTGTTTTAAAATGTTCCCAGCTTTAATTTCTAATACAGTAAATATGGAAAGACATAGCCTCACAAGCAAAAAGGGACTCTTTTGAGGTCCGAAATAATTTTTAACACCATAAAGGGATTTGGAGGCCAAAAAGTTTGAGAATTGCTAATGTACACCATTTCATATAATTTCCCCAATGGCCCTGAGAGGTGCTGTCATTCCCAGTTTGCAGATAAGAAAATCAAGTTTTAGAGCCGGTCAACATTTACGCAAGTTACACAAAGGGCTCTGCCAACTAAGCACTCCCTGACTTCTTGTTGTCAAGGGGCTAGAAGGTCCTGGCAGAGGGAGGCTGTCTCTGGCCCACCAAGGCCTGCTCAGCTTTGGCCTTCCCGTACCTGGGAGTGGGCTGCCTCTGCCTTCTTGGACAGCCTGGACTTGTTTCCAATGAGAGTTAAGTATTAATGTTTATTTTTTTATTTTTTGAGACAGAGTGTCACTCTGTTGCCCGGGCTAGAGTGCCGTGGCGTCAGCCTAGCTCACAGCAACCTCAAACTCCTGGGCTCAAGCGATCCTTCTGCCTCAGCCTCCCGAGTAGCTGGGACTACAGGCATGTGCCACCATGCCCAGCTAACTTTTTTTCTATATAT
>CAUYRT010020020.1:0-32591 GCA_963574885.1 Lepilemur ruficaudatus
GGGGTCTTCTCTTGTTCCATATGAAGCATAAAGTTATTTTTTCTATATCTGTGAAAAATGATGATGGTATTTTAATAGGAATTGCATTGACTCTGTAGATCACTTTGGGTAATATAGACATTTTAACAATGTTGATTCTGCCTACCCACGAGCATGGTATGGTCTTCCACCTGTTTACGTCCTCTGCTGTTTCCTTTCTCAGTGTTTCGTAGTTCTCCCTGTAGAGGTCTTTTACCTCCTTAGTTAAATATATTCCTAGGTACTTTATTTTCCTTGTTGCTGATTTGAAGGGAATTGAGTCTTTGATTTGGTTCTCAGTTTGACTGTTGTTGGCGTATATGAATGGCTCTGATTTGTGTGTATTGATTTTGTATCCTGAGACTTTACTAAATTCATTTATCAATTCAAGGAGTCTCTTGGTTCAATCCTTGGGGTTTTCTAGATATAATATCATCATCAGCAAAGAGTGAGAGTTTGATCTCTTCTGCCCCCATCTGGACACCCTTTATTCCGCTCTCTTGTCTGATTGCATAGCAAGGACTTCCAGCACTATGTTGAATAGAAGTGGAGATAGTGGGCAACCTTGCCTTGTTCCAGTTCTAAGTGGGAATGCTTTCAATTTTTCACCATTCAGTACGATGTTGGCTGTGGGTTTGTCATATATGGCTTGTATCATTTTTAGGTAAGCCCCGTCTGTGCCTATTTTGTTAAGCGTTCTTATCATAAAAGGGTGTTGAATTTTGTCAAATGCCTTTTCTGTGTCTATTGAGAGGATCGTATGGTCTTTGTTTTTGCTTCTGTTTATGTGGTGTATAACATTTATAGATTTGCATATGTTGAACCATCCCTGCATCCCTGGGATGAAGCCCACTTGGTTGTGATGGATTATTTTCTTGATAAGCTCCTGGATTTGGTTAGCTAGGATTTTCTTGAGAATTTTTGCATCTACATTCATAAGAGGTATTTGTCTGTAGTTTTCTTTTTTTTATTGCATCCTTTCCTGGTTTTGGTATCAGGGTGATGTTGGCTTCATAAAATGTGTTGGGGGAGGATTCAATCCTTCTTGATGTTGTGGAATAATTTCTGCAGGATAGGCACCAGTTCTTCTTTGTAGGTATGGTGAAATTCTGGAGTGAAACCATCTGGTCTGGGACTTGTCTTTTTACCTTCCTGCATTTTGAGGCAGAACCTCACACCACAGCGAGCATTTGCTCATCTGTGAGACTCACATTTGAATCGACAACTGGGAGCGGAGCCCGTCCCATACGTGGCTCTCCCAAGCCGGCTGAGTGACTGACAGCAATATTTCTGAATGATTTAAAAGAACCCAGAGAACTGTTGACCAGCAGGACACCCCAACATGATTAACTTCCTTCTGAATGTCGGGGCTGCTGAATTTTCGTTCTCCCAGAGGTTTTTGATCTTGGAGGCAGCACAAGATGAACTGTTGACATCCTTCCAGAATCTCAACTTTGCACTGAGTTCAACTGACGTTTCTTTTTAAGACTTTAAAGGATCATAAATTATGTCTGGATTTTGGTCCCAGAGCAGTCACAGCCCTCAGTTGGGTAAATGTGCTCAGTAAAGATGTGTTTTGATGGACTAAAGTTTTGTGACTAGCCCTCTGGTTTTGGAAGGAATAAAAGGAAGCCTTATAGACATAAGGTGATAAAGAACATCCTTTATAAAATAAAAACATGATTTATAAAAAGAAAAACATTCCTATAATTTGGGTTCAAGCTGAGACTTCTGCTTTAAAAGGTCTTAAATTTCATTGTGCTTTTATAGTGTTCTTGTAACTTTTCACCTATCCGATCTTCAACATACAATGCCATTCCAGTTCGTGTCTGTCTGCTCAGTGATAACCTTTGACTGATGTCACGAGTCCTAGGATCCTTGTCTCAGCCAGTGCATGAACCTCAGTGTTCTAGGTCTTAACTCTTATGTGCTTGTATGATTAACTATTGCTACCACTTTAGCAATATTCAAACTTTGACCACATTAGAAAGCATAAAGTAGTTAGAAAAGAAAGTTGATGTTGGCTCCAGACAAGTTATTTAAATTCTCAGTGGTGCAGTGAAGCAAACACTGGCTTTAGAGTTTGTCACTCATAGTGTTAAAATGTAGATATGCCTGCAACAAGCTGGGTGATCTTGCACAAAAATTTTTAACCTCTTTTACTCTCAGTTTCAATGTGTGCACATTGGGGATAAAAATATTTACCTTCTAGGCTACCATTTACTCACTCCAGAAATATTTGTCGAATAGCTAGCTACTCTGTGCTAGGCACTATTCTAAATGTTGAAATAAAATGTTGAACAAGATGGACAGAATCCCTATCTTCACGGGACTTGCTTTCTAGTTGGGGAAGACCGACAGTAAATAATGGAATAAACCAATTCTGACAGTCTCGAGTGTTATATAAGACAGGCAATGGGATGATCTGGAAAGAATGTCTTGCCAGGTAAGAGCCATCCTGCAGTGGACAGGGTGATCAGGGAAGGCTTCCCCGAGGATGTGACATTTAGGGTGACCCAAATGATGAGATGACACTAGCCTTGTGAGGGAGCAGAGCAAAAATATTATAAGCAGATGGAGTGGCACATGCAAAGGCTCCGGAATGGGAAGGAGTCTGGAGTGGGTTAAGAACAGAGGAAGCCTTGTCCTAGAGGAAGGCGGGGCCCGACCACGTGCATTTCAGACACAGCAAGGATTCCGGTGGTATTTCCTGAGTGCAGTGGAGATCACTGGGGACATTAAAGAAGCATAATGGCATGAACTGATTTGTATTTTAAAAAGCTAACTTTGCTATGTAGAAAATGGAATGCGGTATAGGTGTTAAAAGCGGTAATAGGAAGAACAGTTAGGAGGCTATTGCTGTATTCTCGGTACAAGATGATGGTGGTCGGATCAAGTGAAATCCCAGTGGTGATGGAGTTAGATGGATGTATTTGGAACGTATTTCAGAAGTAAAAGGACAAGACTTAGTAATGGATTGACTGGGAGGGATTCAAGGATGGGAGAACTCTGGGACAGATTGCAGATTTTTGGTTTGAGGATAAGAATCATTCAAATTGGGGGAAGATTTGGAAGAAGCTCATTGGGGCAAAAAATCCAAGGACTTCATTTTGGATGTATTAAGTTTAAGCTGGATTTTGGGTCCAAGTAGTCAAATAAGTATCTACAACCGAGAGGCCAACTAGAATATGCAAGCTGGCGTTCAGGGCAGAGCTGTCTTTGGGACTCACTAGCTTTGCTGATGTTTAAAGACCATAGGGCTGGAAGGGATGACTCAGGGAGAAAAAATGGTTGGAGAACAGGAGAGGGTTCAGGACGACCCCCGGAGCACTCCAATATTTAGATGCCTTATGGAAAAGAAGGAATCAGCTGAGGAGTTGGGAAAGCTAGCAGATGGAAAAGCAAACAAAAATGCTGCTATGTCTAGGGAGGGGATAATTGTATTTGTTACTAATGGGGGGTAAACATGGGGGTTGAGAAGTGGCCTCTAGATTTATACACAGTGACTCAAAACAAGAGCACGTCCCTTGAAGTGGACGGAAGCCACACTGGAGTGCATCATCCTGAGAATTTCCATTTAATTTCCAGACATATAAAACAAGTGTCTGGGACACAGTATGTGCTTACTGTATGGTAAGTACCACTGAGAAATAACACTTCGGTGGCAGATTTTGTGGGTTGCCGAGAGCAGCCACTCTCCTGGCCTCTTCCTCCTACTTCTGCTCCTTTTTCTTGGTAGACTTTCCTTCTTCCCTAAATTTGTTCAAGTTTTCCACTCTCATGTGCCTAAAGATAGTCTAGGTCACTCTTGTGTTCTCATCCCCTCGCCAGTGACATTTAGCCATTGGAGTGTGACCCAATCCTGGCCAATGGGATCTGAGGGGCAATCTGCTGAGGGCTCTGGAAAAGGATTGCTTTCTTTCTGTTTGTTAACAAAGGGATATTCATGGGAAGAAAGGCTGCTCTCCTTCACTGAATAGTAATACGTCTGTTGGTTATATCTGAAAGTGCTGTAGTCACCTGTGTGTGACGGAAAGACAGCCACAGACAGGCTGTCGATGGTAGAGTGGGACATGGAAAACCATCTTTTTACACCTGGATCTCAGTCTCCTGAGGGCACCAAGACATAATCTTTAAACCAGCGTATCTCTGGATAGGAATCCCCCAGAGCTCTGCACGTTGCTGATAATACAAATGACTCAGTGCCAGGCATTGTTTTAAGCTTTACTTACTGTTTTACAGATGAGTAAACTGAGACCAGATGAACTTAAGTGTTTTGCCCAGAGGCACATGGCTAGCAGCGGGGCTTCAAACCCAAGGACTCTGGCTGTCGTGTTAGCACTACACTTCTGAAGGTCATATGAAATAGGGTATCTGCGCATAAGGATGTGTTTATTTGATATCTCTATTTAAAATAATGGGTTGTTGTAGATTATTTTCCAATAGCGAGATGGGGCTAAGCCTCTCCTCTGTCAGTCACCGGGAAGTATGTGTCAGCAATCCTCTGCTGGTAGGTGTGTTGAGTGATGATGTTTGTGCCTGGATAGACCAGAAGCCAGATTTGCAAAGACTAACTTGCTACAAATCATACTCAAGTTGTGTGCATTGTTAATGTTAAAACACTTATGAAATAAAGATAATAACTACTGTTAATTTAGGGTTTAAAATATGATCTGTCTTGTATTTAGTGCTTTAAGTACATTGTTTCAACAAATCTTCACTCGGTCTTGAACCCTAAGAAGATATGATTGTCTGCACTTTATGATGGAGGAGAGTAACCATGGGGAGTTTAGGCATTTTGCTCCAAACTACCTGATCTGTCTCATTCCAAACAAAGGCCCTGCTCTTGATTATCAAATGAATGTCTTAAGTTTAACTAAATTGTGGCACAAACCGAGAAACCACTTAGCACATTCCGATAGCATATTGTCTATAAGAGGGTTTGTGCATAGGAAAAAAGCCTGGAATATGAGTCTGGTATATAAGGTGAAGGAGGGTTTTTCTCAGTGTTAGGAATTACAGTTAATTTTTATTATCTTTCATATATCATCATTATTATTAAAAGAAGAGCTTTTTAAAATAGTAATAAGAAATAGTAAAAAGAAGGTGATGTTTTTAAAACATCAAGTTTTTTAGTCCACAGATCTGATGACCAGGTATTGGATGAATTTATCCAGGAAATGCAGGGGGCACTTTGCCACCAACCGCTTGGCCAACTGGTCAGCTGCCTCTTCTGTTCTGTCTTCCATCATGGTTTCCTTTATAGTTCTAGGTGTGGAAACATTCACTTCCGCTCGTTGGGCTCAGTAAACCCATGCAAGTCTTTTTTTTCTGTGAGTCTTGAGCTGCTGCTTTCCAAATCCTTGGGCAAGACTGAGTAAATAGATTTTTCATGCCCTTGCCTCTCTGCTCTTAAAAAAGTTTTAAAGACAAACAGAAATCGACTGTCCAACTATTTATTTTGTGTTGGTTTGATTGGCACATTAAATAAGTGAAAGTGGTATTTTCCTTTTTTGTCATCTGTAGATAAAATAGGCATGTGTGTTGGGTTGTTGAGTTGCTTTTATATTAACTTCAGCTAATGCCGCATACTCAACCACAGAACATTGCGTAATTACTTACTAAATAACCCCAATCACCTCTTAGATTTCTACTTCGTCAGTGTTTGTATAGCAAACAGAACCTTGATAAGACCCGGGTTGATTGCAAAATGGATTTCCTGTGTATGTTGCCAGGAAATTCTTTTTCCCTGAAAGCCTCGTTATATTTCGCAGGTTTATGTGCTTTTCAAAATTTCCATTCCGCCCCCTTCATAGAAAATTTTGAAAGATATTTACAGAATGCTGTTATTAATGTTGTAAAACACAGGTGGTTGGGCTGGAATTAAAATATCTCTAAAAAAGATTGAAGAGAAAAAATATATAACTTTGTAGGTATTTCAGCCAGCATGAAACCCTACTTGTGATAAGAGATGAAATTCTGTCAAATTCAAGTGATTAATTGTGTTATGGGAGGACATTAAAATTTCATGCTGTGTCCAGAAACCTAAGTTATAGAGTGGATACTTGATGAGCGACCCCGCCCTTCGCTGCCATTGGTACTTTAAATTTTCTTCGCTTTATTAACTCCTTAAGCACCCAGGTTTTTAAAAGTTAAGCTAAAGCCCCATTAACACTTTTCCTTATCACTGTATTGACAAATTTGAACATAACACTGCTTTTTTCTCCCTCTCTCAGTCTGTAGTCCAAATCCCATGGGGCAAGAGGGCTCTCCTTTTCTCTTTCTCTCCCAGATTTTTTGCCTGAGTCATTCTCAAGCTAAAATGGTCAACAGAGGAATCCAAATGTTGGCTCTGTCTAACGTGCCTGCTTGGCTGGCCACGCCCACAGCTGATGGCCTGGTTCTTTTCACCCTCAGAGAAGAAGGGAGAGGCCTGCACACCTGTACGCCGTCCCTCAAAGATGCCTGATGATGACGATGATCATGCGTGTGGGGAAGGGTCTCTGAGAGTTTAGGTCAAACGTTTATGTGAGTTCGCGTTATGATTTGCAGGTGAAGAAAAATTTAATGCTGTGCCTTTCTTAAAGTTCTACAACCAGCCTGTTGAATTTTCAGTTCCCTCCGATTTTCAGCACATTGTGATAGATCTCTGCCGTTGTGCGACCCGCATGCTACTGAGAGGCGTGTGCTCACTGTGTTGCTGACGGGTCTCCCCCTCCCACACGTGGCCCACTTCTTCATGTGTGGCTTTATGCGGTGTTTTCTTTCTAGTTTTCATTAACTTCCCTCCACCCCTTCCAGTGTAGAACTTGAGCCGTTGAGGCTTCTGTTTCTTCGGGTCCTATGTGGTGGTCAGTTCAGCACCGTCGTCTTCTGTGAGACGTTTCGTGCTTACAGCCCTGTGTAGTTTCTCCGACAGCCTGACTTCCTGTGCTAGGACAATTGCAAGTGCTTCCTCGTATTTGTAACACTGTTACCCAGAGTGGGATCTGCAAGCTTTTTGGACCTTTAGAGAGAATATGGAAAAAAAAAAAAACAATGCAGTGAGTAACAGGTGCAGCTCTCGGTGCTGTGTGGGGCATCCCGGGCACGTCCGGCCTGCACAAGCGCCATCTGTTACCCTGGGTGGGCGCGCTTGAGTGTGTGCAAAAGATATATGGCAGCTAGAGGGCTGGGAGGGTCTTTCTTCCCTTAGGGGACACTGAATAAAGTATGCTACGTGCCTGCGTTTAAACTGCCACCCATCACGTGAGGTCAGGTATGGACTTTTCCACCTGAGATGGAATGTTGGTGCTCAGGAAGTTTTGGATTCGGGACCATTTCAGATTTAAGATTTTTTTGGATTAGGGATGCTCCAACTATGTTAGGTATTGTAAGCAATCTGGATATGATTTAAAGTGTACAGGAGGGTATACGTAGGTTATATAGAAATACTGTGCCATTTTATATCAGGGAACTGAGCGTCTGTGCATTTTGGTATCTGAGGGGGGTGTCCTGGAGCCAATACCGAGGGATGATTGTACCCTGTTCCTGTACTTATTGTTAGAAATTCATTGACAAGAGACTCCCTACACTATTCCTTTATGACAGCATTGCAGTACTTTCTCTTTATTGAGAAAGAAAAAGAGACTGGACACCAATTTAATCAAATTTAACATTTGAATGATCGTTTTAAAATCTAGAGAGTGCATTTAAGAGATACAGTATTATGAGAGAAAGCCTCCCCTTGCTTCAGTGATCGACGTATACACAAAATCATGGACTGCTTTTGTAATGCAGAAAGAGTGATGATGGAAAAGCTAAGTTTGGGTGTAATGGAAACACGGCAGACACATTTCATCGTAGAGCTCGGAGGACGATGCACTTATTTCTTTGAATTGCAGAACCAATTGTGAATTTGACATTTTGTGATGAGAATGCCAACACACTGGAGTTGTTTCTTAGTTTGTGGGGCAAATGTGCTTAGTGTAGAATTAATAGAGGCAAGCCACTGCAGAGAACAAAACATAAAATTAAACCAAATAATCGTGCGTGCCAGTTTCTGGGGGGAGGGGCGGTGGAATGAAGTGTGGACCGTTTTATTTAGATTAAAATGGCATGCTTTGGTAACTGTAGTGTGAGGCTTCAGACCCAGTCTGCGGTGGTGCTAACCATCTTCACCAAGGCAAAGAACCATTAGCTGTGGCTTTAAATCCATCGCTGGAATTAGCATGACCCTAGAGGCAAAACATTAAAAGCAGGAGGGAAAAAGGCACCGATTTGAGATCTGCAGAACGCACATGCAGCTACCTGGCTCCCCAAATTCCTGTTCACATCGACTGTGTGCACAAAGGCACTGAATTCACAGCCAGTGAGGAAGAAACCCGAAGAGTGGGAAAGGGAGCACTAACCAAGGTTATTAACGGCTCTGACAGCAGCCACAGTCCATCCTGGAGCGTGCACTCTGGCCATGCGCTGCGCGGGGTGCTTTGCACGCATTACCTCATTTAATCACTGCAGCAGCCCACGAGGGAAGAGTTATGATCCATTGAGAGGCACAGCTGATGCTCAGAGCCAGGTCTCTGTCCAAAGCCCACGATTTTATCCACTTGGGGATGCTGCCACAGTCTTCCTAACCCCACTGATTTTTGCTGTTGTCCACTTCTGTCCTCGCTGTTCACTCATTCATTCTTGCATGCATCACGTATCAAAATAGTTACGGGGTTCCTACTATGTGTCGTGCTCTGTGCCAGATGCCATTGATACAGCAGGAAATTTGCTATATGTTTCTTGCATTCCTATGGTTGATCCCAGAGGAGACAGAGTTACAAAAGTAACCGTCCTCATCACCAAGCAGCATTTATCAAGTGGCTGGAAAGTGCCAGGCCCGTTTCCTGTGGCACTTTCTGTACAGTGTGTATGGTTTTTGCAACACCCCTTTCCAATGGTGTTATCACCTCCTCTTTGCATATGGGGATCTGGGGCTCGGATACGCTCGGTAATTTGCTCAAATATCAATCAGCAGTGGAGTGTCTGAGTAGGATTTAAGCCTGGGCCTGTGGGATGCTCTGTTTCCTCATCGCCACGCCACCTGCCTCATTACTCTGCCCCTCGGCGCTCCGGCGGATTTCTTGTCGGGAATACAAGTCCCAGCGCCACCATCTTCTGCATTTTTTTTTTTTTTGCCGCTGCTATATGGCTACTCTCCTTCTAGCTCACATCCCTTTCCAGAATTCTGCGTTCTGCACAGATAGGACTGATTTTGTACAAAGTGTACTAATGGGCTCATAATGTCTCTACCATGCCCTCCCCTCACCTCCCACCAAACACACACACACACACACACACACACACACAGCCCCCGCTCTGGCCTTGAGAGCATACACTAGATCACGAATAGTCAACATGTTAATTAAACGGCTTCAGGAAAAGTCAGGCTAGAGTAGCTTTTTGCTCTTCCAGGCACGTACGTGCAAAGCCAAAGCAATTTTCAACTGCGGCTGCGGTAGCCATATTGCCTCTAAATCAGTCTTCTTTTAGGATGCCTCATAATCTTTGATGATGTGACACAACTTAGACACATCTTTCCAAATCATTTCAATCACGCCTATGAACGTGTCATAACCATATGCTAGCTCTGGCAAAGCAGTAAATCTCTTCTCTACTGTGAGCTAGATGCTCAGACTTGGGGGAGTATCTGTCTGTCCAAGGAATACATGGGCTGCAGGAAGAAGCTCTCTCTCTGTGTACTGGGATTCTTTGAAGAGCATTACAAGATTTCACATGTAGCAATCAAACAAGTAACGCGGACACTTTAAGGCTCCCTGCTTTGGGGTGTTGTGGGCTGACACCTCTCCAGGTGCCCCGATTGACCTGCTGCAGTGTGTAAGGCCAGTTACTAAATACCTCTGTAAGTTCACGCTTTTCAAAGGGGGAGTAATATCTTTAAAAAGTAGGTTTAAAATCTGGCCACAAATTCTATGACACACCTCCCATCAAGCGTTTGGGTGGATGTCCCTTCTCCTTGAAAAGGTCGGCTTTGGCTGCCTGACCAGCAGAGAACGGCACGGTGACACTACGTGACCGCTGTGGGCAGGTCAGAGAGGACACGCAGCTGCCACTATATTCATGGGAACACCTGCTCTCGGAGCTCTGTGCTTCCAGATGAGAAGTCTCGTTACCCCACATGCCCAAACACTCCAGTTGGCAATCTCAGACAAGCCCAGTCTTCCAGGAATCTCCGCCACGGTGCTCCACGTGCAAGGGAGGCCGGCACAGCCTCCCCAGACCAGCCCATGTGACAGCCAAATTCCTTTGCGTGACGGCTGTGCTGGGAGTGCTGGTGACCTCCCAGAATTAATACATTGAAGCCCAGTCACCAGTGCGATGCCGCTGGGAGGTGGGGACTTGGAGTGATCGTGTCATGAGGGGACTTTCTTTCCTGGACCCATCTGATGCCTGATTGGAAGCCCCCTCCACTAACTCATCTTAATCCTCTGTTTGTTCTTGGCCAAATCCTGCCATGCAGGGCACAGTAGGGACACTTTATTGGCCTAACATTGTGTTGAGTTTCCTCATGTTTAAACAGAAAGGCTAGGATACCTTTGGCCCTATTTAATGGCCTAAACAAACTTAGAGAAAGTCTGTAAAAGTAGACCACCCAGTGAAATATCACTGTTCTATATTCATTCAGAGGAGATGCTAGGAATTATTTTTCAGTATATGCCAATTATCTTTTCTGCCTGCATAAAAATTCTTATTGTTTCAATACCTTCCATGGGTAATTTTAAAAAACTATTGGAAAAGAAAGTTTACACCATTCATTTCCCCCTTGAAAGCTTATTCTTTCTTATTTAATTACTATTACTGTATTGTAGCAAGCTATTGCTGCAAAGGAAGCTAAGATTTTTGTGGCATAATTTTTTTTGAAGCTAAAGTAACTTTGAATCTCAGTTGGACTGCCACCAAATCATTTGTATTTATAATTACATTTGAAAATTAAAGCCAGTGATTTAGGTCTGATTCATTTGGGATATACTTGTGACTTCGTAGTATCTGGGGCATATGTTCAATTTTTCATTTTAGAACCTCTCTCAACATTGTTTACCACTGGCTGGGAGCTAGTGAATTCAGCTTGTTTCACCAAGCCAGGTCTACTTTGCAGTGCTTTTGTGATAACTTCATTTTATGCAGGTTACCTAGTTACACGTAGTGAGTGAAAAGCACGCAAGATTTAATGCTTTCGCTTTGGGGTAGAAAATATTTTAGAACACAGCTAGGTTTTCTGATGCCTAATTATAATGCTATCTCCTATAATCTGAATGTTTGTGCCTCTCCCTGGCCCCTCCCCCAATTGATATGCCAAAATCCTAACCACAAAATGATAGTAGTAGTGGGTGGGGTTTCGGGGAGGTGATTAGGTCATGAAGGCTGAGGCCTCACGGGTGGAATTAATGCCCTCATAAAAGAGAACCCAGAAACATGCTTGCCCCTTCCTACCATGTGAAGACAGAGAGAAGATGCCATTTATGGATTAGGAAACGGGTCTTCATCAGACACTGTGTCTGCCAGCACCTTGATCTTGGACTTCCTAGCCTCCTAAAGTATGAGAAACACATTTCTGTTATTTGTAAGCTACCTGTTTATGGTATTTTGTTACGGCATCCTGAATGGACTCAGGCATATCTTAAGAGATGTGAAGACAGTTGGTCTAACAAATGCAGATTTTTCTTGAAGGAGGTAGACTATAAAAGCAACATCACAAACCTCTTATGTATGTGTGTCCCATAATTCTGCAGATTACATAAGCTTCAGAATTTCCACATAAAAATAGTAACAGCATTCTTTTGGACTCAGGCTCACCCACTAAGTAGCAGGAAGCTCCCACCTCATTCTTCTGCCAGCTAGACTGGAGGTTATGTGAGTTTGTCACATGTGCTCTGAATATTCTCTTTCTAGACAGAGAATAATATAGGAATATACCATTCAGGGGAAGGAGGAAAGGGAGGAATACATTCTTAGAGATGAGAGCACTTACTGACCACCGCTGACATTGTAGCATAACGGAAGCAAAGAACTATACAGTAAATCCTCATTTAACATTGTCAGTAGGTTGTTGGAAACTGTGACCTTGAAGACATCTACCTATCATGAAACCAATTTCACTGCAGGCCAGTGGACATAGTAAAAGTTAAGTTTCTACAGCATATTTCTGGTCAAAAAAAATATCAACAAACTTCTAAATAAAGACAAAAACACTTCTAATATTAAACATTGAAATAAATGGCAGCTAGACATACATTTAAGAAAGATTAAGGTGATTATTTATCCAGTTACTGCAGTTCTTAGACACAGGTGGCCAGAGCCTACCCCGGCGGCTCGGGCAGGATGCCAGGCAAGGAGCAGCAGCCCAGCGCAGGGATGTACCTGGAGAAGATCCCTGCAGACGCGGGGAGGACGTGCAAACGCCACAGGGACAGTGGCCCTGGTTGCAGTTCCATCTTTTCCCTCATCAGCATTTTGGCGAAACGATGCTGAAAGAAACAGCGTTACTGGAGGACGTGCTCTGCCTCGCTCATTCATAGTGAACATGCAGTTCTCAGTAACACTATTACTGCCACCCGCTTTCTCTTCCTCTGCTTCCCAAGGACCCATGCTTCTCTTTCAGACTTTCTTTTCAAAGGGCGTCATCCCCTGTGGGGTCGAGCAGTGGTGGGGCAGCTGGTGCAACGTGGGGTTAGGCAGAAAGTAGGCGCAGGTGGCAGTGAGTACAGAAGCCGGGAGCCGGTTGTAAGAAGCTGGATGAAAACCAGTGGACATGCCTGTCGTCCCAGCTACTTGGGAGGCTGAGGTGGGAGGATCGCTGGAGGCTAGGAGTTTGAGACCGGCATGGGAGGTACAGCAAGAACCCATCTCTAAAACAACAGCAACGACAGAAAGCGAGCGGTTAAGGTGAAGTGATGGCCATGAAGCCAAAGGGTGCAAACCGGCAGCAGATTGTCCAGAGCACACACAGGCTGGGCCTGCCCCAGGCAGCATGCAGGAGTCGGCCGAGGCTGTGATGTCCGTTTCTTCTGACCTCCGCCTCCTGCTCTCTCTGAAACATCCTCTTGGAGTTCTTCCCTTCTGTTTGGCGTCTCTGTCCTTTCCAGGCCTGCAGTCTTCACTGGGGCTTGGATTTCCTGGTCTCTTCTTTCCCTACAGAACTTCCCAGTTCAAGGTCCTTAGCCTTGGGGGATTTGCTCTAGGTGGTCTTGTTAGGTTCCCAGGGTCAAGATGGAGTACTGGTACCGTCAAACTGATGATGGAGTTATCACAAACACAGAGCAATTTTATACAGTTTATCATACAAAAGAAAGAATGAAAGTACACAAGGGAGCTACACAAAGTCAAAATACGTTCCAGAGAGAGTGGAACTGGATAGTCTCCGAGACTGGAGAAAGACCCCGAAGTCTGAGCACAGCTGCCTTGTGTATGCTCACTGGTTTGTCCCGCCTTCCTCCTGGCAGGATTGGTTGTCGTTTCCCGCCTTTTGGGATGATTGACAGGCTCGGGTTATATAGCAGGTTACACAACAGGGTAGGCTATCTAACAGTTTCCTTACTACACATACATCTTCCCCAGAATTCTTCACGAAGCTCCACCCATGTCATGCTAATTAGATGGTGATGAACTTTAGGTCACTTAAAGGTCACTAGGAATTTTTACTATGTATGTTCCCACCAGGGAACAGTTCCCAGCCACAACTTGGTTCCTGGGTACAGTTTGGTTCCCGCTCTCCAACCTTAGCCACTTCCTTGCCAGCTGTTACCCTCCACCCGACCCAACATTCTGGTGGTGGATATTTGCCCAGGAGTCAGTAGGTGCTACAGCGTCATGTGTTATTTTTTCCAGGTAAAGTCAATGCAACTTACATTAACTCCTCTAGGACAAATAGGAATTTCAGGCAGGTCGGAAAGGGGGTAGTTAAGGGAATCATTTGTGCAAAAGTCCATCTCATGAGAGGTCTCTCTAACGTGGTCACCGTTGAGAGAAGGGATGTGCTGCAGAGTCACAGGCTTGTGTTGCTTAGGAGGGATTGTTTCTTAGTCTCCTGATGGTTCCTAGTCCATGTTCTCTACGAGAGGTGCTCACACAGTGCTCGATAGCAAACAACATTAACAGAGAAATGAAAATGTCTGTCCTCTAATGACATCTGCTGTTCCTATTTGTGACATGCACACAATGCAGCTGATGAAATCCATGGTCGAAATACGAAAGTGACTTTTTACGGATTTTGTGGGCCTGGGTTGTTACGAGATACTGGCACTTCAGTCCATTAATTCAGATTCGGTTGATATACATGAAGCGTTTTCAGGACAGGCTCTGTCTGTGAATGGGAGAAGTAAATTGACCACTTAAAGGATTTTAAAGGCTGCTGAAAAAGCCCTCTGCCATTGGTCCCTAAAGTACCTGCCTTGCTTTCTCTTGCCTGAAATTCCACAGATGGGAACTCTAGGATTTTCCTTACGCATCCTTTCTCCATAAAAATAAAATAGCAAAATTGATTCACTTGGGGAGCTATTAGAACAATCCCAGAGCATCTGCTTTTGTGAGTCTGGATTGGGGCCCAGGTATTGGTGTTTTTCAAAAGCTCCCTGGGTGGCTTGAATGTGCAGGCAGTGTTGACAAACACTGTGTCATGGGGACACCAGACTGTGTTCACTTATACTTGGGACATCTGAATGTGCACATTTGGTGTTTTTTTGTTTGTTTGTTTTTTGTTTTAAATCAGATCTCTTCTTGAAACACAGGTTACTAGAGGGGAGAAGGATGAGACAGAGAACTCAGGACTCTGAAGGAGATTGGGAGATCAAACCAAAGAGAGACTCAGCACGAGAGATATGGGGATTCCAAAAACAGGCACTGGTTTCATTGTTGGAAGGCTGGGCCTTGTGAGTGTTAACGGCAAACGATGAGGAAATTACACGCGGGAGCAGCCCTTCCCTCGTCCTACGTAGCGCCCATATGTAGGTCAGCGGCCCTGGGAAACCTTGTGCACACCCATCTGCAGGCAGCAGAAGCTTTAAGATGCTGCTGCAATAGTTGCTGCTGCTCTGCAAACCCATCGGGGAGACACACTGTCTCTGCTTTGATTTGAAGTTCCGGATTAATGGGCCTGAAAATGGCATTAGCTCAGCGACTGCTGAAAGATCCACGGGAGAACGAAAACCAGTCGGGATGGCTACAACCTGTGGCTAGTTGCTACGGAAGCTTTTTAGCTTGATGTTTTCGAAGTCCGGGGGAATCTGAAATGGTAATGCAGCACGGGCAAATTGAAGCTGGGCTTATAGCTCCAATGTTAAAAATACGCTCAAGTGCCAACATGTCACTGAATAAGAAACCAATCAGTAAGAAAAACCAATTTTTTTCCTCCCAGCTATAAATCGTTTGCTCTTCTTTGCCTAGATACTTTTCTAGTTTTTCAAAGCGATAAGACTGGCCAAAGAAAGCCAATTAAAAGTGGGATAAAAATAGTCCTCGTAAGGACTTAACTCATCCTTTTAAATTGCTCGAGAGTTCTGAAAATATTTTCCCCCTTATAGGCAAAAATTGAGGCATCTGATTAAAGCGCCTTCCTGACATTGCTTTGGGATGGGTCTCTCCCTGAGGTGGATTTTCTCTGATGCTGATGAAGCTGAGGATTCAGGGCCACTCAGGTGCCTAGTTCCATCTAAGGTCCTGGGAGAGAGAGCACAGTGACTTATAATGGTCGGAGGTTTTGCAAAACTATACAAACAGAAAAGAGATTTTGACAGCAATCAGGGCTACTCTTTCCACTCTAAAATTTCCTTGGCCATACTTCCTCTCCTGGTGTGTGGTATTAGAGGCACTGCATGCATTTCGGGGATCTGGCTAAAAGAGTTATGAGACAATTTGCACAGTTTGCAGTCACTTCGCAGTATACCTAAGTTATTGCTGTATATCCTAGCGTACAAATAGCTCACAGGAAAACTCACTTTATGCTATTTGACTTGCTTGGCATCATGACATAGGGTGCAGTATCATGATATAAATCTAGGTCTGCAAGTATGTTGGAAAGAAGGAGAAGATGAAGCAAAGCTTGAAATGCGTGGAGCCAGAAACTGCTCTATGGAACATTCTCTCAGTTGTCCAACATGTAAAATTGTAAGGTGAGGACACAGTTTGTATTGATACCTAATAAAAGCACAAGTTCTCTCTAATCAGTAACATCACATTTTTTTGATAGTTATTATATGAAATATAATCATCCTGCAAGCGTATTTATTGAGGTGACAGGTAGGAAATCACAAGGTACGTGTGGGCAGATTGTAATAATTTTAAGTAGTTATTTATTCAAAGTATTTGTAGGCTTATATTTGTATTTGCTAAAAGCAAAAGGAGGTACTCAGCGCAATTATTTTGAGATTCATCTGTGTTGCTGCACGTACCAGTAGTTAATTTGTTTTCACTGTTGAGTAGTATTCCATTGCAGGGATCGACCACAATTATGTTCATGGCCTGTTGATAGATTTGGTGGATTTGTTGGATTGTTTATAGTTTTTGGCTGTTAACAAATAAAGCCACTGTGAACATCCATATAGAAGTATTTATATGCATACATGCCTTTATTTCTTTTGGGAAAATACCCAGGATTGGAATTGCTGGGTTATATGGGAAGATGTGTGTTTAATTTAAGAAACTGTCAAACTAAGTTTCAAAGTAATTGTGACAGTTTATATCCCTGTCAGCAGTGCATGAGATTTCCAGTTGCCCAATACCCCTGCTTTGCATGGGCCGATGTTTTTAATTTTAGACATTCTAATAGGTGATTAGTAGTATCACAGTATGATTTTATTTTCTTTTATTCAAAAATGTATAGGGTGCAAGAGTTTTTTGTTACATAGATGAATTGTATCATGTTGAAGTCAGGGCTTTCAGTGTAACTGTCACCAGAATAGTGTACATCGTACCCGACAGGGAGACTTTTATCCTTCATCCCTGCCACTCTCCCCTCTTGCTAGTTTGCAATGTCTGTCACACCACTGTATGACCACACGGGTCCCTCGCTTCGCTCCCATCTGTAAGTGAGAGTGTGCGGTGTTTGTGTCTCCATTCCTGAGGTGTTTCACTTTGGATAGTGGTCTCCAGTTCCGTCTGAGTTGCTGTAGAAGACACTGTTTCATTGCTTCTTATGACTGAGAGGCACTCCCTGGTGTATGTGTGTGCACGTTTTCTTTATCCACTCATCCATTTTTGGGTATTTAGGTTGGTTCCATATCTTTGCAATGATGAATCGTGCTGCGATAAACCTTTGGATGCAGGTATCTTTTTAATAAAATAACTTCTTTTCCTTTGAGTAGATGCCCAGCAGTGGGACTGCTGGATAGGATGGTAGGTCTACTTTGGTTCACTGAGGAGTCTCCACACTGCTTTCCACAGTGGTTGTATTAATTTACACTCCCACCAACAGTGTAGAAGCATCTCCTTTTCACTGCATCCACTCCAACATCTATTGTTTTTTGACTTTTTAATAATGGCCATCCTGACAGGGGTAAGGTGGTATCTCATCGTGGTTTTAATTTCCCTGATGATGAGTGACATTGAGCATTTTTTCATGTTTTTGGGCCATTTGTCTCTTTTTTGAGAAAAATCTGTTCATCTTTTTTGATGGGATTATCTGGGTTTTTTTCTTGCTTATTTGTTTGAGTTCTTTGTAGATTCTGGATATTAGCCCTTTGTTGCATGTATAGTTTGCGAATATTTTCTCCCATTGTGTCTGTTTGCTCTGTTGATTATTTCCTTTGCTGTGCAGAGACTTTCCTAATGATAGATGATATTGAGCCTTGTTCCTGTGCTTATCTGCCATCAGTAAATCTCTTTGCTAAAATGTCTGTTCTAATTATTTATCCATTTTTTAAAATTGGTTGTTTTCTTCTTACTATGTTCTGATAGCTCTTTGTGCATTCTGGATGAAAGTTCTTTATCAGATATGAGATTATCAGATGTTTTCTCCCAGCCTGTGGTTTGGTGTTTTTATCATTTTTAACAGTATCTTTTGGAGAGCGGAAGTTCTTGGCTTCAAAAAGGTCCAATTTATTAATTTTTTATTTTCTGGATTGTGCTTTTGATATCAAGAAATCTTTGCCTAACCCAAGGCACAGACATTTTCTCCTAGGTTTTGTTTTAGAAATGATATAGTTTTATATTTTACATTTATATCTATGATCCATTGGTGAGTCAGTTTTTGTATATGATGCAAGGTATGAGTTGAGGTTCATTTTTTTTGCATATGAATATCCAGTTGTTCCAAAACATTTGGTAAAAAGACCATCCTTTCTCCACTGAATTGTGTTTGAAGCTTTGGGTAAAATCAATTGACTATATATAAATTGGCCTATTTCTGGCCTGTCTTTCTATTCCATTGATCAATTGGAGCCGATGGCTTGGTCTTGATTCTAGTAGCTTTACAATAATAAATCTTGAAGGAGGGCAGAAGGACATTGTTCTTTTTCAAAATTGTTTTGGTTATTCTAGGTCCTTTGCATTTCTAAGTGAATTCTAGAATGACTTGTCAGCATCTTAAAAAAAAAAAAAGCTTCCGGGATTTTGATTGCAATTGTGTTGAATCTACACATCAGTTTTGGAAGAATGCCACCTTAACTAAATTGAGTCTTCTAACCCACAGAAAAGGCATAACTCTTCATTTAGTTATGTTTTCTTTAATTTTTCTTTTCAATGTTTAGTAGTTTTCCATATTTAGGTCTTACACATACATTAACAGATATATTCCTAAATAGTTCTTATCTTTATCTTATTTACAGATTGTATTTTCAAAAAATTACAGTTTCTAAATGTTGCTGGTGTATAGAAGTACGGTTGATATTTTGAACATTGATATTTTGTTCTGCAAACTTGCAAACTCCTTTAGTCCTAGTAGTTACATACATTTTCTGTATAGATAGATTATCAGGGTATCTGCAAATGACTAGATATGTCTATGGGTGGTAGCATTATCAGGGAAATTTGGGGTGACCACTATGTTTCTGACTTGTATTGCTAGATTGCTTGTGGTGTCATTAATAAGAATTAGACATGTAGAATTAAAAGTATGTTTTGCAAGAGAACATGTGATTACATTCAATTCTGGGTGTGTTGAATTCTAGGTTCTCATGAGAACACAAGTGGAAATGTTTAGCAGGCAGTCAAATCCATGTTCAGGGAAGCTATCAGAAATGAAGATATACATCTGGGAGTCATCGCCTTAGATGGTCTGCTTTGTAGAAATATATAAAGTAAAAAGTAAAAGGAGAGAGTGAAGAATTGAACTCTGGGGAGCACCATGTTTAATTTAGGATGGAGAAACTTGGATATTTTCATGGGATGGAGAAACTTGGATATTTTCATGGGCTGAGAGGAAAGAGAGGAAATTAATTTAGAGGAAAACACTTCATTTACCTTTTCTTTAGCACTTTTTTTCAGAATCACTAAAATCCATTCGAATTCAAGAGAAGGTATATTGATCCCCACTGGGGGGTCATATTTTTGTCTGTGGCTTGTACCAGGCCTCAGGGTCAATGAAAATAAATTTGTTCCTCAGCCTGATATGGCATTTCTGATACTGCAAATCTAAGGGACAGGTTCCATATGATTGTGAGTCCAGCTGCATGTTATAATTTTTTTAAAAAAGTTTTTACTGACATGCTCTTTTTATAATTACAGAAATAACACGCATGCATTGTATAAAGTTAGAACACAAGACAAGAAAAATGTCACATTCCCGTTCCCTCGGGATCATCATCGTTAATACCTTTGTGCGTTTTAATGTTGTGCTTCCTGTTTCGTGAGCTTCTTAGTGATCCTCACCTTTCCAGTTCAGTAAATTTTTATCTCATCTGATACCCAGATCATGTTAAAATTTCCACAATTGGCTAAAAATGTCCTTTGCAGTTGGTTTGACTAAGTCAAGACCACACCATGCATCTGGTTGTGATGTCCCTTTGGTTATTCTCATTTGGCACAATTGCTTTTTGTTATAATGCTGACTTATCTAAGAGACAGTTAGGTGTCAAAATCTTAAAGACCCAGTTTCTAACAAAGCAGCTGGCCTATTTTGGTAGAGCTGTTCATTAAAAATACAATGGTAATCAAAATCAACAATTAACGTACTAGTCAGTTTGCCAGAGTACCAGTCAGCACTTTGTCAAGTCAGCATTTTTAGTAAGATGCAGAGGACGAGAGCAATGCATGTGACGGGGTGATTGGTACTGATCTGTGGGGTCACTGGACTTGGAAGGGAAGGAGTTGAATCCCTTTCCACCTTCTCAGAACTTGCCAAGCAGCCCCCTTTGTGACTCCAGCACCATTGGCTACATGTTTGGCTCCAATTTCACTGTTCTTGGTTCTTGTAACGTCAACTTTTTTGTTCTCCCAGACATAGGGGTGAGGGGGTGGCTGCTTCCTCTCTCAGGTGGTTTTCAGACATGTCCACATGCCCGTTGACATTCCTACTACCGAGAGATGGGACCTGTGTTCTCTCCTTTTGAATTGAAGTGAACTCACTGACTAATCAACCAACAGAACATGGCAGAAGTGACACCGTGATGTTTGAGGTTAGGTCATAAAAGGTGGTAGAACTCCTAACTTGTTCCCTTGGATCCCTGGCCTCTGAGGCGGGAGCTACCACGTGAGGAGTCTGCCCTGCTCTGATGAGGCTGGGCCACACGGAGAAGCGAGGGGCGGTGTTTTGGTCAACATCCCCAGGTAAGACCCCAGCCATTAGCCAGCATCAACTGCTGGACACATGACCAAGTAAGCTTTCACCACCGTTGGACTACAGCTCGTGAGAACCCAAGTGAGAGCCACCTACGGAGCCCACTCAATTCCATAACTGTGAAAGGTAGTGATAAAAATTACATTGCTTTGAGCCACTAAATTTTGAAGTAGTGTGTTACGCACGGGTAGAAAAATGAAATACTCAGTTTCTCATTTCTGAGTTACCTCATCACCCCTAGGTTTTCTTCTTTGCTCATCTAACCTGTGTAACCAATTTCCTCTATCAAATTTCTTCTCTTTGAAATTCCTAGGGTCATTTCTGTTTTCCTGACTAGAACCTTACTGCTAACCCTTCCAAGGAAGGGCCTATGCAAAACAGCTGGGAAAGACAGAAAAACAAAACAAAATCCCAAACTGGAGATCACATGGTAATCATTTTTAGTTACATGGTTTATAGTGTTTATTGTTAATATCGACTGGTTTTGTAGAATCAGCAACATAAAATGTTTCTGGTCCTCTTAGAAGCTACTGTGTATGTAGTCTTTTCAGAATGTGTAGAAAACTGCTACATTTGAGTAAGTACAAGACACAAGGTTTTCAGAATTTATTATTTAATTTTCTTATAAAATAAGCAAAATCCCTTAGTTATTTCCTTTTTTTCTTTACTGTAACTAACTGCCTTTTTATTCCTGTGCCTAGCTTCTTAGATGGAGAAAGGTTTAAAAATATACCTTTAATTTAATTTCTACCTTAATGCTTTTGCCTTAGGAAAGTTATAAAATCTCTCTCTCTCTCTGTCTCTGAGATGTGAGAAAATACAGTGATGATGATGCTGGCACACTGGTTCATACTACTTAAAAGTTGGTTTTGGCGTGATCGGCTGTGTGTGTGGGAAGATGCCTGCTGCTCTGCAAAGTAATCATGCGTTGTGAGATGCTTAAGATCAGGGGCTGAGATTTGTGTATTTGGAGGTAGCAGTTCCAAAGTGAGCGGCATGGGAATCTTCCTCTCAGGATGCCAAATCTGCTGGGTACCACAGGAGGTCACGTTCTGCAACCTTGGTGTGCCAGGGTCCTGGGCAGGTCAGATTCCAGGAAGCTAGGCTTTGGTGCCTGTTCTGCAGAGAAGGGTATAAACACTTCTCAGAGCAGGCTCGGCCTCAAAGTCCTGTTGTTTTGTGGGCAGCAGGTCTGTTTCCATGTTAATACTGTGACATTCATTCAGCTCTCATGTTTTTGTTTATCGTCAATTTATTTGTCTCCTCTGATTTTGGTCTGCATGCTACACGTGATGTGGGTTAGTCTCAGCCTTCCCTAGCTCAGCTTTGGGCCCAGAGGGCCCTGCTCATTTCCTGAGCCAGCATGACACAGTAGAGATTAAAGTAGTCAAGCAGTGGAGGACAAGACAATTTTGCTGCCCAAAGCCACAAAACCAATGCAAGCCACCCTCAGCACAGAAGTGCATCCTCGACCTAATTTCTGTGTTGGTCCTGTCCATGAGTTGGGTTTCTACCTTTCTCAAGTTCATTGCACCAGTCCCTGCTAGTACTGGATGTTAATCTTGAATGCTTAAATACCCTGATGGGTCTCACAATCTGCCTAGTGCTGGCCTAGCTTTTGCCAGCTCCCTCCACGCTACATGTCTCTTCCGTTTACCTGGGCACATGACGAAGTCTCTTCCTAAGGAAGGATGATTCAGAACCCTGACCCATCCTCTCCCCCACCTCACCCTAGTCTCGCTTTGAAAGTGACCCCTTCCAGGACTCTTCTTCTGCTGTCCCCCCCCAGCCCCCCGCTCACTTGAGTGTCAGATGGATTTGCCACACTCTTTTGCAGACTGATTACTCCTCTTGGTCTGTTTCCTCCAGCCCTGATGCCGTCCATTCCTAGTTTTTTCTCTTTTTTATCCCTCTCTGCAATTAGTCACGTGTTCGAGCCGGCCTGAAGAACAGCATCTTCTTTGGTCTTGACCTTTCCCTTGCCCTCTATCAGGCTCCATTTTCATTCTTCTTGTTTCAAATAAAAGCACATAAAAGCTTCGTGTTGTAATTGGAGTGGGGAGAAGGATCAATGCCTAGGTAAATTTGTAAAGCCAGGTGCTGCGAACCCAGCAGGTGTGGAATGGAAGGGAAAATAATGGAGAAGCAGGTGACCAGCATTTATCAGGAGAAGCTATTAGGAAAGAGGATCGACAACAAAGCTCACAGCCTCAGGTGGCCGTATATTCAACAATGTGTGGGCGCAGCAATAAACAAGGAACGTAGGCCTTAACCTCAGAGTATGAACATGATCTCATAGGCGCCATCGAGACTAGACAGCATAGAACAATGGTGATGGGACAATGTCTTCACCGGAAGCCAGGTGTAGTTTGGGTGACGTCCCTGACTATCCATGCGGCCACCCTCATTTTCTCCTTTGAAAATCGATGTGACTGAACTTTACCTGTAAGTTCCTTTCCAGTTCTGACATTTTAGCCAAGTGCCATTTTCACGCCCTATAGAGGTATGAATGTCACAGAAATGGGGGACAAATTATGGTTGTCAAGGACGATAGTATATGAACCCAGCTACATAAACTGTTAGACGTTAGTCATTGTCGTGCAGTATTTAATTTCTAGGTTCATAAAAATCACAACGTTTGACATCCGGCTTATAAAATACCCACCACTATCAAGTGAATTTGTGCTGCCCTTCTCCACTCTGGCGAATATTATGTTTTCCCATAGGATGCTTCCAGAAAGTTCCCAAGAGATATTTGAATGAAACTGTGCAGAGGCTGTGGGAAAGTGCAGGTCATAAAAAAGGAAGAATGAAGGATAAGAAGTCTTTTGCATTTTCTAGAGATGGAAGCAGGACTCTTATTCCAGCCAGAAATGTGAGAGAAAGGAACATTAAAGAGTTGATCTTTCAGTTCTGACACCAGGATGTCTATGAGCTGGAATGCAGGATTCAAGCATTTGGATCCCAGCTTTGCCTATGATTTTGAGTAAGGTACGAATGTCTCTGAACCTCAGTTTTCTTATATGTAAAATAGGGACAATGTTCTCTATTACATAGGCTTATTTTAGGACCAAAAGAGATGACATATGGAAGCTTTTTTTGGTATATAGGAAATATTTAATAAATGTTACTTTTATCATAGTTACTTACTAATATTTATGGAGCATCCAAAAAGGAGATTCTTTCCAGGATTTCGAATTTGTTCTTTTTCATATCTCCTGATTTGTATTGTATTTCTGCTTATTTTTGGTTTTTAACTTCTCATTGACTTCTAACACATGCTACTACGTTATTTATCTATTTGAGCATCCTGATCATACTTCTTTTAAGTCATGAAAAAAATGCAACAAGCTGGGGAGCAGGAGAGGGAAAGGGTACTAATGTCTTCAACTGTGTTATAGTACTTTAAATTTTCAAACTATATACATGTATCACTTTACTAAATATTACAATAATATAAAATGTAAAAAAATCTCCCCCCCCCAAAATGAGATTCTTTAGTAAGAAGTACATCCGTACAGGCTGGAGTGAGTTTCTCACTTCAGATTATACTTTCTAAGTGTCCAAGTTCTTGTCTTCAGTTAGACTTCACAATTGAATATTACGTAATTTGACTTCTGAAAAATTAAGAACACTGTGGTTCACACATACAAGGAAAAAACAAAGAAAAGAATATTTTGGCATTCAAAGCAGCAAACAGCTTAAACTATCCAAAGAGGCCCTGAAAATGGAATATGCATTTATATCTTCCTGGAATGAGAAACAACTTTTCAGTTGCATGTTCTGCCTGCGGTATTATTTGTAAAATAACCACAAAAAATTTGCAGGAACATTGAAGAACTAATCCTGTTTATTGAACAGTAAGTCACCACCACTGAGCTTTTTATTTGCCTTCTCTCCTTGTTTTATTTGTAAACTGAACAGTCACTGGAAGTGGTAAAAACAGATCTTTGGACAAATAGTGCTTTTGGGTACATATGCTCTAAACTGTAGCTATGAAAGTATATGCCCTTCTTATAGAGAAAGCGAGGAAAAACCAGACAGCATGTGTGGAATATTAAGAACTCGTGAGAAGGAATTACTTGGATAGATTTTCCAATCTACAGCCTAGCTTGGGAAAAAAAATCAATGAATATAATAACTTAGAACTATATGATATTTCATAGATAGTTATAGGTGTTCAATAGATTGGCATGTTTTTGAATTAGTGAAGTACTACTATCAAATTTTCTTTCCACTGATGATAAAACTTAAGAAAAGGAGTACATTATTTTTCTCTAAATTTGCAGGTAATAATTTCTATCTCTATTTATTTTTACTGGATAAAGGCTTTTCTTCAACATTCTTAGGAACTATAGCAGCAGTGATTATTATTAACTCTTTGGCAGAAGCTCTCTCTGACCGTCTGTGTCTGAGTTAGGCGTTACATCTACCTACCTGCTTCCACATTCCTCTCGACTCCATCCCTCTCCGCTGTCCTGCCAAACTATACTGAAAGTTCGGTATGGGACTTACTGGGGAGGGAAGTATTTGAGAATCCCAAAGTACTAAAAATTGCCTGAGTTGGAATTTAGGGCCAATTTAATCTATTTTCCAAATTCTGCTAAGGCTGGCCTGGGAGAAATTGAGGATAAATGAGTTCAGTGGGTCTCTGTAAGGGAAGGACTGCCCCCTGGGGGGCATTCTGGAAACTGTGAAGATGCTTTTTGGTTGTTAAATGATGGGGGAGGCGTCACTGCTGTCACTTAGCAAAGTAGGGTCCAGGGACTTTAGACGTCCTGCCCTGTGTGGGAGAGCCCTGCGGAGCAAACAGGTATCTTATATCCTGTACGGTTCTGATGTGATCGTAGCCCAGAAATGAACGCTGTCTGACATACCAGGGCTGTCCGGAGAGCGTCTAGCCCTTGTTACTGTAACAAGAACGGTTTGCGCCGCATCCGTGTAACCCGGCAGCCCGGGGAGCGGACTGGAGTGCGCGTGCGCGAACGGTGATGACACCGCTGCACCCGTCAGGGGGGCGCTGGATGCTGCCGAGTGAGCACGTGTGCTGTGTGGCCGGGCATTCAAAATGACCCAGTGAGCAGAGCAACAAATGTGCATCAGATTTTGCAGTAAGCTTGAACATTCGTCCGTGGAAGGTATTCGGATGATTCAGAAGGCTCTAGGGGGCGACGCAGTGAGTGCAGCGCGAATAACAGTGTGGCACGAACGCTTCAGAGATGGTCGAGAATCTGTTGACAGTGACCCATGTTCTGGAAGGTCTGCAACAAGCAGAACACCTGAGAATGCTGAGCGTGTTCGGCTTCGGCTAGGAGACCCTGGGGGAAGTGTGTGAGCCCCCAAGGCGGCTACGTTGAAGGGGACTGAGGTATCTTCGTCCTACGTACGATGTTTCTTGTATCTTGTGTCTTCTTCAATAAATGTCTCTGTTTTTCATGTTACATGGCTGGATACTTTCCAGACAGACCTCGTACCAACACAAAATGTTTACAACATGTACATCGAGGGAAGAGTATGGTATTTTTATTGTTGTTGTTTGGAAATTTACCAAAAGTTATTCATCATTTCAGAAAATCATGTCACTGACTGCAGTGTTGGCCATGCAATTAAGGACATGACATGACATGACACACCTGTGTCCATTGGCACAGGCGACATTTTGCAAGCCATGACAGTTGGCCTGTCGTCCCTGGTGACGGGTGCTTTATGTCCTGACGCAGGCATCGGGACACTGCAATACATCTTCAAATGTAAGTCAGGTCCACGCGCTTACATAATGAAACAGGTGTGGTGTATTAGTTTGCTAGGTCTGCTGTAACAAAATACTGTGGACTGGATAGCTTAAACAGCAGAATTTTATTTTCTCACCCTTCTGGAGGCTGGAAGTCCAATATTAAGGTGCTGGCAGAGTTGGTTTCTTCTAAAGCTTCTCTCCTGGGCTTGTGGATGGCCACTGTCTTGCTGTGTGTCTGCATGGCTGTCTCTGTGCATGAACATGTTTAGCATGTCTCTGTCTGGGTCCTAACCTCCTCTTTCTATAAGGACACCAATCGTATTGGTTTAGGGCGTCCCCTTTTTAACTTAACTCCCTCTTCAAAGGCCGGATCTTCAAATGCGGTCACATTCTGAGGTACTGGGGGTTAGAGCTTCAACATATAAATTTGGGGGGGGGCACAATTCAGACCCTAACATTTAGCTTCTTATAAATTAGTATCCATGTATTTCTTCTTCATGCCGGAATTAAGGTGTTACATTGCGTTTTTGGGTGAAGGTAGGTTACATAATTCCAAAATTTCTTTTCGGAGTCTCTGAGACAGAAGTGTTTTCAGTCTTTTTCAGATTTTAGAAAGTTAATGAAGTCATACACCTGATATAATGTAACATGCTCCGTGAAATATAGGAGCACCCTGGAACCAAACACACTGATTTTGCCACAGCAGATATTTACAAGTAGGTAGAATAAATTGAATAAACGTTCCCCTTCAGTTCAGGTCAGAAGATGCAGTCCTCTGAGGTCTGGCAACAAACTTAGGTAAAAGTTTTCAGTTTTGAGAGCTTATTGGGCTTTGGAATTGTGGAGAAGAAACTGTGGAATCAATGTTTTGTCTCTGTGTAGATGGAATATAATGTCTATGCATGTCATTTCAGGATTGTAAAAGGGGTGTTGAAATATTTGGTATAAAGCAGGATTTTGGCTGTGATAATAGTTAGGGACCATTGATATATAGTACAAGAAATTCAGAGTTTTAAATAACCACATGCAGTGAATCACTGACTGAGTTATGATCTAAACGTAGGGTCTAGGATGGTTCTCTGAGGCTAGAGCTCATTCATAAAATATTAAAACGTACAAGCCAAGTTATTTATCTTTGCCTGTTTTTACAATAAGGGATTGCTCTCGGGGCCACTGGTGCATTGTTGATATGAGAATATTATTTAGTCCTCTAAAAAAAAAGATACATAAAGCAACAGTCAAAAAGTCAGATGAGTTCTGCAGATCGTCAAAAAGAGGTTCTGTTCTTTTCCATTTCCCATAAAAGCCCAGCTGTGCCATCTTCTAAATTGGAAAGTATTCGTATGCTCGCCAGGTGCCAGGGCATAAAACTCAAAAGTGGAGAAAGCTGAAACAGGATATTTCACAAATAGAAAAGGGAAATGGGAATGAGGAAAGACACGAATGAAAAGGTAGGAGGGAAAGAAAACCTGGCCATATGGAAACATGCTGATAGGTAAAGATCACACAGAATTTTAACAAGCGCGGGATTTATTGGATACCGATGGTCATTAATCCACCTAATCGTTTTAGTTGGGTTTGCTGCTCTTGGTTCATCCATATACTGTGTCTCTGGTTTACGTTTTTACATTTAAAAACATAGGACCCAAAGTCCGTTAGTAGTGAAGTTTGGAATAAACCCAAACCTACCAATTCTGAGTGCAGCTTTCTTTCCACACAAAGGCTGGGGCTCACGTGGAGGTTATGCGGGTGAGCAGAGAGGACATACAGGTGAGGTGTGTTCACAGGTGAGCACCAGGGACTTTATGCCCGTGCTGTACAGGAATAAAAAGGAGGCACTGGTGAACTTTCCCCAGCGACGGCGGGGCGTGTTGGGAAGCCATTCAAACTCGGGGGAGTGGAAAGGGGGCTCACGAGAGGTACGCGAGGCAGGACGTCATGCCAGCCCTCATAAAGAGCCGAGAGCGGAAACCGCAGGAACCGAAGCAGCTACTTCCTCTGTCTTGTCCTCTTTGAAGCTCCTGGAATTGCTGTGTTCTAGTTCCAGGCAATCTGAACGGGCTGCCCCGGGGACGGGACTGCATAACCCGCTGCCTGGCAGAGACAAACAATTTGAGAATAAGCCACTGACGGAGCACACACTCCCTGAGGACGCGGAGGGCGGTGGGTGCAGAGCAGGTCCATGGAAATATAGCAAGACTACAAATCCATGAGCGCATGTCCCTTTGTTATAATGCTGATAAGACTGGGTGTGGACTTAGTTGATTACATTTATTATTATTTCACTGGATAACTAAAATAAGTGTTAATATTTAGAAAGAAAATCTGTCTCATTCTTCCATTTCCTAATTCATTCAACAAACCCTTTTGGAACACCTTCTGGGTGCCGACCGCTGTTCTGAATGCTGGCATGTAGCATTTGTCAAAATCGTTTCAGTCTTTGCTCCAGTGCAGCTTCCATCCCAGTGGGGGAGGCAGACCATAAGAGACAAATGCATGTGAAGAATAAAAGAGTAGATTAGGGGAAATAATAACAGAGGAATGGGATTTTATCTAAGCTGTCAGGTAAGGCAGCGATGATCTGTAAGGCGATCATATAATTTATTGTCTAATGTGGGGATACTTTCATACTTTGCATATGAACGTAAGCACTAGTCGGTAATTTTTATAGGATAACAGGCATCAGCTAGGGCTGTCTCAGGCAACCTGGAACGCATGGTCACCCTGCAGAGAGTGTGGCCTTTGAGCAGAGACCAGGAGAAATTGGGGAGCAGGAAGTTTGCTTACCTGTGGCAGAGGGGTCCAGGAAGAGGCGATGCTTGAACCAGTCTGCACAACTGGGCATCGGCATTTGTAATTTTATGATTTTTAAAGCAAGGAGCTGACACCACCACAGTGTTGCCTGTCCTGGGAATGCCACCTCAAAGACTCGTCTTAGGACAACTGTCTGGCTCTCCCGATCACTGATGCGGTTGCTTGTGAAAGGCTGGATTCAACGGTGGCTCTGTTTTGAGAATCACTTTCTGCAGAGATTTGCCTTAACGGACACCTGATTGCCACTGTAGGGTAACTGCCGCCTCTGTTTTCCGGGTGTTCCTTTTCCTGCATATGGGAGCTTCTGCTGCTCCTAGGTGTCCCCAGAGAGCTTGTGGTGCTCACCCCTCTGCTGTTGGCCGCCATGGTTCGGTTCACTGAGCACCGGTAACTGTTTCCTGCTGCCTCCTGTGCTCCCCGTGCTTTGCTCCACTCAGTAGGAACAGATTTTGCCAAGAAACCACTCTGGGGTTAGGAGGCTGGGGAGCCTGGTAGTTTGGGGAGGTTGGATCCTTTGTGCCTTATTCATTCCTCCTTCTCCTCATCGTCATAAAGTATCTACAGGTTTGATGTTTTGTGTTGGTTAATAGCAACAACACTTTACAATTAATAGCCATTCATTGAGGTGTGCTTTTGCCAGATACCTAAAAACATTAACTCTACTCCTCACTCACCTGCGAGATAGGTATGATACTATTAGGTAGACCTGTGTGAAGTTGCTTGTGCTCTATCATTTTGACCTACAGAAATGATAATTTCATATAACTAGACTTGATATTTTATGAGCAAAGAAGGGAAGTTCAGGGGAAAACTGGCCACAGTCGCATGTACCGACTCAGAGCCAGCATTTTAGAGCAAGGTGGGCAGCTCCTGAGTTCGTGGTCCTTCTGCCGTGCCTCACTGACCGGGATGCTGTACAAAGTCGATTAATTGGTTCTTTCTTTGGAGAGATTTCAGGTGACAACATAGAGATGCGGAGAGATTTGTAAAGCTATGAAATCCCATAATCCTATAAGACACTGACCTAGTGCTGGGATATCTGGACCAGAGGGTGGGATTTAATAGCTCAGCCTGTGAACACTGAGAAGCACTGTGACATTGGAAATGGAAAAAGGAAATTAACAAAATAGTCAATTGCGAGGGAGTCTGGAGGAGAGGGACTGCAAGGGCATTGCCGTGGGTTGGAGATAAAACAGGAGGCCGCTGGAAGCTGGGCATCCTTTCCCAGTGGGGGCTCCTCAAGTCCTGAGTCCCTTAAGATATCTGGAGCCAACAGGCTGGGAGACCATATCCCACTGTCATGGAACTGGAACCAGGAATACAAAGGAGATCAGGAACCAAGGACTGTCTCTCTGCACTGCTGCTGCCCCCTAAACCCTGCGTCTGTTTTCCTCTGGATATGTGTATATCCTTTTCCCCTCTCTTTACAAACAACTCTCTCAGTTTCTCCATGTACATGGTGGAAATGATCACTCTAAGAATATTTCTAAATTCCAGTGCCCACAAAGACTGATGATAGTCACTGCATCCTTTTTAGAAATTCCACGGAGAGACGAGTCAATTGATCAGAGTTGGGTCAGAGGTTCCTGGAGGCCAAGGGAGGCTCTGTGACCTGTGGCTACGTATCAGGTGACACATGTACCCACTCTCAGAAGGGGACATAGTCCAATAGGCACACTGACAAGTTTGCTATACTTGGCATCAAGCCAAATCGGGAAGCTGGAGATGTTTGTTTTCACGCTGCCTTTCTCTTCTGGTGTCTCTGTGCTCATTCAGGAATCTTCGCAGCCTACCCCAATATTAGGGTCTGCCTTCTCTCTTCTCCCACTGTCCCGTGGCCCAGGAGGCTGTTGTCATGTTTCCATGCTCCCCTGGGGGTATTCATTCTAGAATAAGACTTTTCTGATGTTAGGTAATTTGAGAAGGAGTGGTATAATCTGTAAGATTTTAAAAAAGGTTACAAGTGTATAATTTAAAGATTTAAAAAGGTTACAAGTCTATAATTTTTTAAAAAATCCCTTAATATTTGCAGGAAAATAAATGTTTGGGGAGCCATTGTGGAGTCAGTCATGCCTGTTTGTCCATGACTTGTTTTTAACGCAGAAAATCTCTAGTCCCAGGAAGACCCTCTCTCTTGGGCAAACCAGGACTATTGGTCACCCTAAAAGTCCAGTGAATGCCTCTGGAGTAGTTAATGAGGGTAGAGGAAGGTATTTTCCTTCTTTACCTCATAAAGTGATTTGGTTAATCTCAACTGTTTATTCCTGCAAATCTGTATTAGCTGAAAAAATGTGTATGTCATTGAACTGAGGTTCCATAGATACCCAAGTGTGGCCAGGTATGAATTTACTACAGAATACGTATGTGTCAGGAATACTCCACTACTTTACTTGCTCGAAACCAGCATTTCTCAAACTTTCCTGTTCACAAGAGTCCACTGGGGATCTTGTTAAAAGGCAGATTTGAATTCAACAGATCTGGTGAATTCAACAGATCTCCACCAATCTTGCAATCTGGGTGGAGTCTGAGGATCTACGTTTCTTTTCTTTTCTTTTTTTCAGTTTTTTTTTTACAGCAATAACTAGTCATCAAATTTATTTTTGAAGCAACACTAAACTATGTTGTTAACAGTGTTCCAACAGGTAAATTAAGGAGCATAAAAATTATATATTAAGAAATCTAGCATATTTTTGATATGGAACAAAAGTACCCCCAAAGTTTCCACAGATCAACATACCATACCGTAATTAAGCAACAGTGAGCTTACTCTAGAGTTTTTTGTAGTGAACCATATGACCTAGTTCTCTAATTTTCTTTTATTATTGTCTTATTTCAGAATATTATAGGGGTACAAATGTTTAGGTTATATATATTGCCTTTGCACCACCTGAGTTAGAGCTACAAGTATGCCCATCCCCCAGACAGTGTATACCACACCGATTAGGTATGAATTAACCCATCCTCTCTCCCCCCCGCCCGCATGACACCCGATGAATGTTACTTCCATATGTGCACGTAAGTGTTGATCAATTAGTACCAATTTTATGGTGAGTATATGTGTTGCTTGTTTTTCCATTCTTGGGATACTTCACTTAGTAGAATGGGCTCCAGCTCTATCCAGGATAATACAGAAGGTGTTAGTTCTAGAAAAATAATTCTTTGCTTTGTATGGAACCAGAGAAGAACTCCTATAGCCAAAGCAACCTTAAGCAAAAAGAACAAATTGGGAGGCACCAATTTATCAGACTTCAAGTTATACTACAAGGCTATAAG
>CAUYRT010020021.1:0-23062 GCA_963574885.1 Lepilemur ruficaudatus
TTGACAGAGTAGGTTTTTGAATGTAACAAGATAAGTCAACTTGAGTGGTAATATATTTTGGGAAATCAGCTCACTACAAATTGTGACTGTAAACATTGTACTGTAAATGCTTTGTAGTTTTCCCCCAATTAAAAAAAAAACCTTAAAAAAAAAAACAAATAAATGCTTAGGTAATAATGAAAAAAAAAATCAAGTGTGGGGAGAGAGAAAGTTCCTTCTTCAGTCACATAGCAAATCATACATAGAAAAAACAATCATGTGGAAAGCCAGGTCTTTTTATTTTCATTCTTTATTATTATTATTATTTGCTATACTTTGCTGTGTAGCAAACAGACTGTTGCCGGTTGGAGCTATTTCCATGTTTCACCTTGTTTTGACACCAGGTCCTTAGGGAAGCTTTTCTTTAAAGGGGAGATTAAGCTGTTTTTAAATATGGAGAGGAATAGCTGTCACAGCTCTCAGATACACCCTACAAGAGGTTGTAAATAAAGACAAGTGTGTGCATGCTGAATTTTGTTTTCCTTCTTAGTAAAAAGAAATGTAGTGTTATTGAAATGCTTTTTTTTTTTAATCTCCATCATCCTGAACTATTTAAAGAAAAATGATAATAAATTTCAGGTTGGAAAATGGAGAAAGCTATAATCACTTCTTAATGAACTAGGATCAGGGGCTGGAGTGGAAAAGGTGACCATAGTCAGCTATGGAATATGAGTGGAAGGAATTCACAGGGGTGAAAACACAGCAGAGACTCAGACAATCATTACCCGTCACCTCCCATAGAGACTTCCCAATGGCTGGTTAACCCAAGTGAGTGACCATTCTGGGGAAGGAATACGTTTTGGGGTTGAGCCTCTAGGAGGAAAATCCCAATAGACAAAGCTCTGGGCTCCATTAGAACTGCTCATATTTACAAAGCACTTACTATATTGGGGACTTTTTCAAACACTATGCACATGCTAATTTGTTTAATTTTCACAACCAAGTGAGGCTGACGTTGTTATTATCCTCAAGGTTAAACAGCTAATAAATTGTAGAGCTGGGATTTGGACCAAGGCAATTCAACTCTGAGTGTGAGTCCTCAACCCCAGGCCACACTCTGAAATTCCCGAGGATCAGGTGGGGACAGCGCTGTAAATGGAGGACAAGGACTAAAGGCCATCTGCATCTTTTCACAGTAATTGATGCCGTGCATGTTCGACATCAGATTATGCTCTTCGGCAATGAGATGAGACACTGGCGTATGGTGAGCATGGCTGGGGCATTCCTTCTCCTCCTTGAAATTCTTTTCCTGGGTCCTTGCTCCTGAGCCTTGGCCAGGGTGTGTTTGGGAAGTAGGAAGAGAAGGGGTGCTCAGAGAGGCTGTGGATCAAGCCCGTTCTCCAGCAGATTGCTCCAGGCTCTTCCACTGATGCTGTAGTTTGAGTTAGACGGTCAGATTGTGGGATGTCTGATCTCTGCTGTCCGTCGGCTTTGAACTTCGAGAGTGATTCTTTTCTTGGGGCTGAATCTTGGTGGAGTGTACAAACATTGACTTCCTGAGTATGGAAACCTGGTTAAACTTTCCAAACCAGGAATGTGGTAACTGAAAATCTTCTGTTTTATTCTGCTGTAACCATGCATTTTAGGAAATTCAGGAGCCAATAGAGAAAGATATTTCCGAATGGGACCAGATGTCAACATTTTGCATTTTCAGAGTAGTGAGATAAACTGTTCATTTTATTCTGGAAACTGGGCCATAATGGGTATTCAGTAAATACTGGAATAAAAAATTTAATTGCCACAACCTCAAATATTTCTGAAGGTTTTGATTGGCTATTGACTTTAAGAACTGTGTGTGTGTGTGTGTGTATATATATATAAGTTTGAGAGATAGGGTCTTGCTCTGTTGCCCAAGCTACAGTGCAGTGGCACAATCATAATTCACTGTAACCTTAAACTGCTGGGCTCAAGTGATCCTCCTGCCTCAGTCTCCCAAGTAGCCTGGTCTACAGGCATATGCCACCATGCTCTACCCCAATTTTTTGTAGAGATGGGGTCTCACTGTGTTGCCTAGACTGGTCTTGGACTCTTGACCTCAAACAATCCTCCCACCTTAGCCTCCCAAGGTTCTGGGATTATAAGCTTGAGCCACCATGTCCAGCTATTCATGGACATATTGACCACCCCAGCTATTTGTGCAAAAAAAAAAAAAAAAATTCTCAATGACAATGTGCTCACAGTCTTAGTATTTCATCTGTCTTCTTTTTATTTTTTCAAAATTTACTGATAATTTGTGATAGGTAAGACACTCCAAGGGGTAGTGATCTGGTATTCAAGGTCCCTCACTATTTGATTTACAACCTGCCTTTATATCATTTTTACATATATTTAGTTAAAATTATGTTGCCCGCAAATAACAGAAAATCCCACTGACAGTGGATCAAATAATTAAGGAATGTATTTGTCTCATGCAACAAGAAGTTCAAGGCAGACATTCTAGGGCTGGTGTAGCACCGCATCAATGACACCAACGACGCTGGGTCCTTTTATTTCCCTGCGCTGCCATTCCCAGGCTGTAACTTTCTTCGTAGAGGATAACAAGATGGCTCCTGCACTTCCAGGCACTGTCCTTGGTGAAGGGTGACACACAAAGGGCTTTCTCCTAGTGGGGCTTTAGGAAAGAATGGCTTTGACGGGAACGTCCACCAGAGCTCACTGGCCAGAGTCGTGGGCCACCCGGCAACCGCTGGCTGCTGAGTCAGAGAGATTCACACGTTTTCAGCTGGGCCTGTTGTTACTCTGATCAAAATTGGGTTTTCTTTGAAAGGAAGAAGAAAATAGCAGTTAGACTGTCCACTAACAGTGTCTGCCACACTCACCTGTCGCTCCGTGTCCACCACTTTCACATTTCTGCTCACACGATTTTTTTCATCCTGAAATATTTTCACCTCCTTTCCACTATCATCTCTTCATTTCCTCAGCTTCAAATTCCCCCAGTCTCTGAGGTCTCTTTTTTTCTCAGCACCTTTCCTGACATCTTTCTGGTGGGCAGGGGTCTTCATCTTCCTGAAATCCCACTTCCCTTTGTCACCCTAGAGCATAAGCACACAGCTCACCTCTGCCCAGCCCCGCAGTCAGGACACTGCGTGTTGTGCAAAGCAGCGTCGGGGGCTGATTCTCCCTGGAGAAGCAACCCTTCTCTCGCTGTGTGCAGTGGGGTCATCATAGCTCCAAGAGAAGCACCAGGTGCTTGGAGGGTTAGATATTCACATGCTACAACTAAGATATACCATAAAAGGAGCCATTTTGGTTTTCTGTGCCTGGAGTGGCCATACTAACAAGTTTGCTTGGGACAGTCCTGATTTATGCTTGCTATCCTGTTCAGAAATGCATTCTTTCATGCATTCATTCAATCATTCAAAAAAAAAATTTTTTTTTGAGACAGAGCCTCACTCTGTCGCCCTGGCTAGAGTGCAGTGGAATCATCATAGCTCACTATGTTATTATAATCTCCATTTTACAGATGTGAAAACTGAGGTTCAAAAAGAATAAGTTATTTCACTTGAAGTCATACACTATAATTGGCAGAGCCAGTGTGTGGATCTAGAAATGTCTATTAGTTACATGTGTTTTTTTTTTGTTTTTGTAGTTTTAAAATTGTATGTGCAATTGTCACCATTGCCTAATTCCAGATCAATTTCAAATAGATAGATAATTTGTCAGGAGTGACAAGTGCTCTGAAGACAAATAAGTGGCGTAAGGCGAAGACAGTGCTGGTTTACCTGGGATGCTCAGGTAGGCCTGTCAGATACAGTGATATTTGAGCAGAAACCTGAATGAAGTGAGGGAGTAAGACGTAGCTATCTGCGGGAAGAATGGTCCCAGTGGAGAAAACAGTGCAAGACCCTGAGGCAGGAGCACATTCAGTGTTCAAAGAAGAGTAAAGGTCAGTGAGGAAAGTCAAAAAGACAGGCGTGGGGATGGTAGAGATGGTCCTATCCAAAGGTTAGAAGGGACCATGTGTTGGAGCACCTGGTGCAATGCCTGGTACCCAGTAAGTGCTCAATCCCTGAGAGGTGTGATTATGATGGTTATTACTCCTGTTCTCATCTTGAAGACACCAGGCATTTTGCTTCCTGAGCACCAGGGCTCTATTTTGCCCTTGCATCTCCCTACGGACCAGACCGATGATTTGTGCCTAACACAAAAAGTCATTAAATATCCACTGAGTGAAAGAATAGCATTTAGTCTTTAAATTCATAACTTTTGTTTGCTCCAAGAATGGGCAGGAATAAATGCCCAGATGGACTGATAAACCACAAAGACAAATAAATATTGTGTAATCCTGTTAAGTCTTCTTATTAAAGGGGCATTATTCTCTCTAAGGCTTTCAAAGTTTCTATTTCCTTGAGAGGTGGTAGGTGGAGTGAAGAGATTTTTTTCTTTTTCTTTCCCTGGGCCCTTGTTGAAGGCGGCTCTGTGATGGGGTTTCTTTATAATTGGGCAAGGGGGTGTCTGGGTCAGAGTGACAGCCAACGTGCGCTGCTATTACAACACATTACATAAATAACTTTACATAATTGCTACCATCCATCAATTTGGGGAGATCCGTGGTGAGAGATGCTGCCAGTTTCTTGGAATGAAAACTAAAGCTCCAAATAGCCCATACAGTCACACTCACTAATCAATGCCAGTTTTTCTAAGGGAGGGTAAAATTAGTCTAGTCGCCAGTTCAACCTTGAGAAAGATTCCCTTGTGTGTCCTCCCTATGGGTTTGCACGGTTGTTTGCCCAGTGCTCACGTTAAATGTATTTTTCCCCTAATCTCCCACCAAACTCTTTTTATCACAGTATTTTATACTCTATTTTTCCCAACGTTGCAACCTGAAGCCTTTGTTGAGTTGGCTAAGGATGCTTAGCTTTCCGATAACCACCGTGGGGAGTGAGACGGTACATCTTGGCTCCTACACACATTTGGGAGTTCTTTTTTTCTTTTTTTTCAGTTATAGTCTTGCTCTGTTGCCCCAGGTAGAATGCAGTGGCATCATTTTAGCTCACAGCAACCTCAAACTCCTAGGCTCAAGCGATCCTTCTGTCTCAGCCTCCCAAGGAGCTGAGACTACAGAGATGTGCCAAGATGCCCAGCTAATGTTTCTATTTTTAGTAGAGATGGGCTCTTGCTCTTGCTTAGGCTGGTCTGGAACTCCTGACCTTAAGCAATCCTCTCGTTGCGACCTCCCAGAGTGCTAGGATTACAGACTTGAGCTACTGCGCTTGGCAAGAATTGCTTTTCCTTTTTTTCGTTTCTTTTTCAGAGTCTATCTCTTTGCAAAACACATTTGAGAATCTTAAGTGTCTGGCTTCTCTGTATGCATGGTTTGCGTTAACCTGATTCTTTCTCAATTCCCATTTCATTCCGGATTGGCAAAAGAGTAGCCATGAGTTAAAAAATAAACAAACAAACAAATGGAAACAACCACGCTGGACATGCAGTGTTTAAAAGTGTGAAATACCTCCATAGTCACATCTTGCTTTTGAACTCAGTCTTCTAAGACCCTGGGCCATAAGCACCACGTGTCACAGACCATCTCTATTTCATCCCCCCAGGGCTTAGGGCAGCGTGTCTGGCACTAAGTGGCAGAATAATCTTATTAAATCGATGTTGAAGTAATAAAGTCACACTCTTGTTGATTGAAAATAAAATTGAACAGAAAGTTCCCACAACAAAGGCCCCTGTGAGCAGAGATACAAAATCAACCGTTTGCTTTGCAATAACCCCGAGAAACTCTGCAAATTCCTGGAATGTAGGAACCTTATTTTGTCCCCATGTGAATGGGCTACAGGGTCTTTTCAGGGGTGGAAATGGCAGGAAGTGTATGTGTTCAACAGATCCTTGTTACAGACACAGCCGAGAGCTCTCCACTCCCAGCATGGAGTCTGGTTTTCTTTCTCTGCGAGAAGTGAGCCCCCTTAGTGCAAACAGCCCCTTCCATCAGAATGCCCCTTTAGGCAGGAGCCCCTACACAAGGACGGGTTGGGGATCCCACGAGGTTTTTCTGCTTGGTGTTCCATGCTCTGTCTGGATCCTCCAGGACTGTTTTCCTGAACGAATGCTCCATGTTCTACAAGATGTTATGGCCTATTACATTAGTCGGAAGTACTTTTTGTAGATAATTAGTAGGAAATGAAAGGATTTAAGGGTGATTTGGTATTTCCAGAAATCCTTAGAAGTTCTTTAAGAGGGAAAAATAAGTAAGTCTTGCTAAAAACCCTCAAGCCAAAGGACATTGTTCTTTTTCATGGAAAATTGCTAATTAGAAAAATGCTGTAAAGCATGTCATGCTTTTGGGTCAATAGATGCTACGCATTTAAATTTTCTTGGGCAAAACAGGATCAAAATAAGGTAATGTTACTTTCTCTAGGTGCTAGAGTAGTTAAAAGGATGGTCAGGTCATTCGCTCTTCCTTCCTGGCAGGCAGCATATAATAATAGCAACAATAATTATGAGATCAAGCATCTCTTATATTCAAATAACATTCTATCCTCTCAGGAGCAGCATTCACCTGCAAATTCACTTGATCTTCCTAAAAAGCCTGTGAGGATGGGTAGGCAAGGATTACAAAGATGGGGAAACCGGGGACCACAGAGAAAGTGGAAAATCACTTTCTCAAAGTCTCATAGTTAGGTGGCAACATCAGAACTCCTGTCTTCCTATTCCCTGGCTGGCACCCTTTCTGCAACAAGATGGATTGAAAGGACGGGATGAGTATTTTTCCCAATTTTAATTTCTGTTGTTGCGGTTCATTAAAACTCAAGGGAGATTCCCTTTGTTTTGACTCCCAGGAGTTTGTGGTGCTGTTTGCCCAACACAGACTAAAATAATCAAATAAATACAAAAACAAATAACATTCTGCCCAGCCTTGCCAGGCCTGCTGCTTTGGGGCCAGTGGAGAATGGTGCTCACCTCCCGTGCTCACGTCAGCTCCCCCAGAGCAGGCCCTGACCACAGCTCCATTGCTGCTTATCTCAAGCTTGTCCCATGCTGCCATTTTCCCTGGTGAGCAGCCTCTGTCCTTGGGCTGCCATCTACAGAGCCTGGTCTTTGAGCTCCTTTCTTCTCTGCTAACGTAGCTCTTAGAGACATCACTTTTGCTGTGATGGGATCGAGTGCACCGTGGCTTGTCCTTCACTGTCCTGCAATCTAGGCCTGCATCATGGCTCACCTGAAGCCTGCTTCTTTTGGGACACTTTGCTCTTCTTTCCTCCTCCTTCAATGTCCATCTCCTTTACTCTCCAGCATCTTCCTAAAGCATGATCTGCCCAATGAGCCCCTTCAGGAGAAGTCAGGTTCTACAGAGCCCAGCATTTGGGGCCCTCAGTGACCTGGTCCCACGCAGCCCACCTCACCATGCTGTCTCCCACTGTTGCCTCAAATGAGCCTGAGGATTCATTGCATTATATTTGTAAAGGACTTAGAATGATTCTTGGTTCACAGTAGGTGCTATCCAAATGTTTTCAAATAAACATATGTAATTATTAAATAAAAAACACGGTTCTCAATAGAAAGAGCTACAAAAAAGAAGTTCCCCAAGAGTTCTAAGGTTAACTGGTGGAAGATCATATCCAAGATCTAATGAATTTTTTTACTCAATTTGTATTTTGGAATAATTGTACATTTACATGAAAGTTGCAAAGATAGTACAGAAAGTTCCTCACTTTCACTCAGAAAGTTCAAAATAATTTTGAAAAACACATACCCAGCACTAACCACATGCCAATGGTAAACTAGACTGGAAGTAAGAGTTGCGGGGAGGAGAGAGAACCACAGAGTAATAAACTATCTATTTATCCCCCTTATACCTGTTAATCCTGGGGGAAAAGATGAGTTTGTGTTCTAACTGCTGAGAGGCTACTGGGTAGTCAGCGCTGTGGCAGGTGCTGAGGATACAGTGGACTAATTCCTATGTCCATCAAGGACTACTGAGCACCTGCTGTGCTCCTGGACCGATGCCAGGCACTGGGGATGAAACAGTGAAGCTAACTGTCTATGCAGGTCATTATTACAAAAGCAGAAAAGAGAGAAAGATACTGGTCAAGCACTATGTGAGCTCCAAGGAAGGAGGATCATGTCCACTTGGGAAAAGTTTTCACGGACAGGACACCAATTGAGAGATTGAGAGATGGATAACTGGGGAGTCTCACCCCCTTCTAACAAGGGCTTTTGGAGAAGACATGGAGCCCTTAAAAGGGTTGAGACCTTACACTTGAACCTTTGGTGACATTGTGCCATTGACTGGGAAGTAAAGATATCAAATTAAATTATTTCTTAGCACCTGCATTCTAGAGAAAGAGAGAAGAAAATATGGGAGAGAGAATTAGGGAGGGGGCGAGAGGAGAGAAGGGAAAAGGAAAATTAAATTCTGTTTTCCCTTCGGGAAGGAGCAACGTCTGAAGGATTTCTAGAAGCCCAGTTCAGGCCTTACACGTTTCATGACTCAAGTCATCTATGGGTGCTGATTTTCAAGTTCTTCCTGCAAGAACACACGGACTTGTTCCTTAAAATGACCCAAGAATGTGGCAATACACTCAAATCAGAAACCACTTTATTTTTAGTTACTTTCTCCCCTTCCTCCTGTGAGTGACTTCTCGTATCAGATGAAGGTGGCATACAAACTGTGCCCAGCTGACCTCGAGGCCCTGGAGAAGGTGGCTGCCCGTGACCCAGGAGCTAGACGGGCTCTTCTTTTCCATGACTCTCACACTCCAACCCCAATCTTATCTGCTGTTGTTAACTTCCTCAGAGGGTCTTGGATACTACGAGCTTTGAGAGGACACAGAACATGCCTGGTCACCACTACATCCCAGCACTTCCCTGCCACAGTTGGTATTCAAATCTTCATAAAGAACTGACTAAAGGGATGGTGGAAGCTTCTTCCATTCTGCCAGAATTGTTGTGGCGTGATCCTCACATGTGTTGCTTCTACAGATACTTTCAAGACTATGTTATTCTAAGATAGGCCCAGTGTGGAAAAGAAAGTCTCAGTGGACCCTCTGGGTCATTGAAATTTCGCAGCCCCTACTCTGCACTCACCATATCTAGGACTAAATTCATCATCTTTAACCATTTTTCCCAAACCTGTTCAAATGTTTAAGAGAAATGACACTACCTTCCTCTCAGACACTCAAAAAACTAGGAGAGAGGCCGGGCGTGGTGGCTTATGCCTGTAATCCTAGCATTCTGGGAGGCCGAGGAGAGAGGATTGCTTGAGCTCAGGAGTCCGAGACAAGCCTGAGCAAGAGCGAGACCCTGTCTCTACTATAAATAGAAAGAAATCAGCCAAATAACTAAAAAAGAAATAGAAAAAAAAATTAGCTGGGCACGGTGACACGTGCCTGTAGTCCTAGCTACCCACGAGGCTGAGGCAGGAGGATTGCTGAAGCCCAAGGAGTTTGAGGTTGCTGTGAGCTAGGCTGACGCCACGGCACTCTAGCCCAGGCAACAGAAAGTCAATCAAAGATAAAAGCCCAGAACTACACTAAAAGAATGCTCAGAAATCTCTTTTGTCTCTTTGCAAGTTTCAGATAAATTTTATGGCACCATGGACCTTAAAACATGATGTGCTTCCTTTCACTAATCACCAAATAAATGCCTGAATACATCTTTCCTACAAACTTTCCTTAAAATCCTCAAATCAAATATAGGAAGAAGTATCACGAAGAGCAAACTGGTAAGCTCATTTGTCATCTAAACAGCGTCCCTGCCAGGACCACCATAAGCTTGATGGAGATTTGAGGGGTCCACAAGTGCTAACGTAGGTGGGTCTTTAGTATAGTATAGTATTTAGTGTAGCTACTAGACCCAAGGATAAGTACAACTTGTCAATAACCCAAAGGTTATTCTTTATTGCCCTGAAAGACATTACCCAGTTTTGTGTCCAATCTGGAATCTTAATCCAACTTTTTCTTTTTAAATTAAATGGCCTACAAATACCTAGCTCCTCCAGTTCTCGTTTGAACTGGTTTTCATGTTTTAGTTTAATTAAAGAGCTGGCTAAAATCCTCGATACTTGTTTGTTTTATATATGCAGGAAAGTCATGTTTTTAACCTTTTCAAAATTATATTTTAATGACAGTCTTTGCTTTAATGACAAGTATACTTTTAGTGACACATACCGCTAAAAGTGGGAGTGAGCTGTCATTTCAGATTTTTCTAGGCTGGCCTAGCTTTGTGTCTTCCTTTTGGTGGAAACAATCTCTCTGCCTCACCATGCCACCTCCTGTCTCACAAGCTATCCCCATCTCCTTTGGACCCACAGCACTTTGAATATAGCCTATTTGTCACACAACTGAATTGCATGGTGGGCATTCACATTCCTGATCCCATCCCTGTCACGAGACTATAAACCTTATGAGGACAGGAACTGCATTTTTTTTTCATCGTTATATCCTTTCAAGCTCCTATAGATTCAAGCAGGCATTCACAGCAGATTTTAGAATTAATAAATAGATGGATGAATGAATGAATGATTGAATAAATGAATTGGGCAAGAAATACAAAGGTGAATAAAATCAGTTTTCTTAGTGGAGGGGCAAATTTGCATATAGAAAACCAGTACAAAGCCCAGTTACATATACGTATCCTGTAGTTTTTATTCCAAATGCATACATGCACCCATCCCTTTTGCCTGGTGTCTAGAAAAGCCTTTAGGTCCCATGGTTGTATATGTGTGTGTTTTCCTTTTCATGAGGATGGCTGTTTGATGCCTGATGATTGTTTATATAACTCCAGCTAATCAGTTCTGCACATGGGATTTGAAAATCTTTTTTTTTTTTTGGAGACCCAGTCTCACTCTGTTGTCCAGACTAGAGGGCAGTGGCGTTAGCCTAGCTCAAGCAACCTCAAACTCCTGGGCTCAAGTGATCCTCCTGCCTCAGCCTCCCAAGGAGCTGGGACTACAGGCATGCGCCACCAGGCCCAGCTAAGTTTTTCTATTTTTAGTTGCCTGGCTAATTTTTCTCTATTTTCAGTAAAGACAGGGTTTCACTTTTGCTCAGGCTGGTTTTGAACACCTGAGCTCAAGTGATCCTCCCGCCTCGGCCTCCCAGAGTGCTAGGATTACAGGCATGAGCCACTGCGCCCCGCCTGGGATTTTGAAATATTGAACTACGTTGTTTGGAATAGGACACAGTATTATTTTAAATACAGTGCAGGCCAAGTATCATTACTAACATACTTCATGAGAAACCAGTTGTTGCCAAGGTTTTATTCCCTTAATTCAAGTAATATTTAACATCAAATTATAGTTCATTGTTTTTGAATAGAATTTTAGAATTTCCTGTAATGAGATTAACATTATATATTAATTATTACCTTGATGCTCAGGGAACTCCCTCTGTGTTCCCAACTGAAGCTAGGGACTCACTTTGCTCCCAGTTTCTGTTTTTCTTCCCATGATCAGTCTGGGCCATTTTACCTCTCCCATTAGTCTGGTTGGGAGTCGCTGGGTGGCAGAACCCAGGCCTGACTCATCCTGGACCCCGGCACCCAGTGCAGGGCCTGGCACCCTGCGGGTTTTCAGTGAGGCTTTGTTAAAAGCCTGGGAAGAGAGCAAAGCATGTGGGCTCTGAGTCAGCCCCCACTTCTGTTAAACGATCGATCGTTTTCAAACAAGGATAACAGCATGACTTTCATACGGATAGAAATTAAACATGTGTTAAAGATTTTATTTAACTTATTCATTAATGAGAGAATCAGGCAGGTGTTATAACAAGTTCAAGGGAGAATCCAAAGAACTGGCACATGTACAGATGAGGAATATCGAAATGAATATACAAATAAGAAACAAAATCAGCTCCTTCCACAGTGAAGAGGCAACAACTGCACCTCTGTGGACAGAACAGAATTTGCATGTCTCTAAATAACAATGATTTTGCATTGCTATCAGTTATCTACAATTTCCAGGGTTGTAAAATAGCTCCCAGGAAATCAGAATCAGATAACCTGGAAGGTGTTCTCTAGACACTATAGAATTTCCATTAAAGGGCAAAATTTCCAGCACAGTTCAAATCTCACCTGTGCTCACTTCAGGGAAGGGCATCCTGGTGGAGCTAACAGCACAAGCCAAGGCCTGAGGGCAGGAAGATGCGTGTTCCTGTAACAGGAGGAAAGTTGCTGGAAGAGAGCAGGGGTAAGCAGCAGCCAGACCATAATAGCTCTGGAAGGCCAAGATAAAGAATTTAGATTTAATCCAAACCTTTTAAATTATACAGCCCTAACAAAAAATGTATTTTGAGCACCTCATCCCAATTTGTGCATATTTATTTACAGATTGTGCACATGTAGTATTATAATAGCAGAATAACGCTAAGAGCACAGTTCAGACACACTGGCTGTGTGACCACAGGCAAGTTACTTAACACAGTTATGCCTCAGTTTCCCCACCCTTTTATTTTTTAAGAGAGGAGATTCTTGCAAGTTGACCAAGGGGTTGGAACAAAATAAATAAATAAAAAGGAGACGGGGTCTTGGTGTTGCCCAAGCTGGAGTGCAGTGGCTGTTCACAGGCACAATCATACGGCTTTGAACTCCCGGGCTCAAGCCATCCTCCCGCCTCAGCCTCCTGAGTAGCTGGAACCGGAGGCTGCCGCCACCATGCCCAGCTTCCGTTTCTCCATCTTTAAAATGAGCTGATAACCTAAGGTTGTGGTGATTGTAGGAGTTAATAGAATAAACACGGTGGGGCTTAGTACATAGAAGTGCTCAGTAAATGTTAGCCCAAGATATATTATAAAACACACAAAGAGAAATTAAAATGAGTGAGCTGTACAACATACAAACGAAGTTCTAATATTTGTATTCAGTGTATCAGCTTGACCACTGTACAGGGATGCGCACCCCATTCCAAAAATTATAAATAAGAAGCTTGATGCAGTCTGTAAGCTATAGAGATGGAGAGTTAGGGGCCAGAGAAGGCTCACAGGCAACATGATCGGAGAAGAGGCAGAATTGTAGCCCAGGATTGAGCTCGGGCACCCAGGGGAAGATGAGAGCAGGACTCCTGGAAGGCAACAGTGGGGCCTTTGTCTGGTAACCTCTGGACAAGCACTTGCAGGAACAGGCAGAATGAAGGCATGAAGGTTCTTGCTGTGGGAGGCAGATGGTGCCTAGAACAAACTTCGGACTTGGGAAGACAGGCAGGCAGGTGCAGCAGAAGGTCAGAGTAAGAGCCTTCCTGGCCGCTGGGCTCATGTCCCATTGTCCCCACTGCTTTGGTAGACACTAGTGGCTCGTGCTGCCCTGTGCTTGCTTTAGCATTTACAACTGAGACCCTAATGGGCCAGGCTGTTGCCCGTTATTTGTAGGCCACTTCTGCACAAGCATGGTGCCTGTTACTTTGCAGACAGTATTTACTTCATTTAGTAATACCAATACTAAATTCCCAATAAACCCGTAAGAGTTATTCCCATTTCACAGGTGAGAAAACTGAGGCTTATGGAAGTTAAGAGGCTTGAGCTGTGAAATAACAAGCTCATTATAAGCACCCTGCTATATAATCCCAAAGAGTATGTGCTCATTTTCTTCTGCACCCATTGCCTTCTGGCTAAAGCCTAGAAAACTGTGCATCCTCTTTGTCCTGGTTACCCCAGAGCAGTTCTCTGTGCTTGGTAACTCTCTGTCCTTTCAGGGAGGAGCCTCCCCAACTTCTGAGATGGCCATCTCAGGAGCAGGATACCTCAGCACCTGCTTGCTGGAAAGCAGCTCCCCATGTGTCTCAGCACTTACCCAGGAAGCAGACAGGCGTGGGGAGAGGCCCAGATGAAGACAGAAAGTCTCACGTGGCCCACGAAACCTTCCTAGTACCCCTAAAAAGGCACAGACTGAGCAGGTTGCTGGTGGCTTAAGTCAGGAGTGGGAGGCTGGTAAGGAACCCAATCTTCTACAATTTAACCCACAAGACAAACTGTGACCCTCAAAGAACCACAGGTCATTGCAAAGGAGGAGAAACAGTCACCTCCAGACACCCTCATGGGAAGGGCCTGTCTGTGTCTTCGATGTCCTGCCTGCTCCACCTCCCTTAATTGTAAAATCTTACTGCGGTCAAAGAACTGGAGAAAGTCTACACTGAAATAAATAAGTTACAGATGAATATTGCATGTAACTTTAAGATATGCTTTCCAATTTTAAACTCCTCATGCAGACCTAAATTAGAGGATTAAAAGGTGAAGGAGGAGAATCCCAGAAACTTGCCTTATGGGATCAAAATGATCTATAAAGTGAGCATTTACCTTTCTATGACCTCAAGAGTTTGTAATTTCTCTCTCATTCTTGAATATTCATATGAACAGCCTGCGTAAATGGTGCTTGTACATTGCTCAAGCTCTTTCTTATCTGAAGGGTCTGTTTAAATTTCTTTGTGAAAGGCACTCAAGGCTTGTTGAATGAATGACAAAGAGAGGGTTTTTTTTTTTTTTAATTCCCCCTTCAGTACCAAAGGTCACTTTAAGCCAAGCCCTTGACTGAGTCATCACAAACTCCTGGAATCACTCATAAAAATGAAGCCTTACCATTGATACGTCTGCCAGGATTGCACTAGAATTAGTTCTGTTGAAAATATTTTATTTACACATGGGAGGTACGATCAGGGTGTGCCTGGACTTTAAGTCATATTCTGGGTCATGATTGGGTTGATGGCTCTGGTGATCACTCCCATTCACTGAGTTCTGCAGAGTTTAAAATTCTTTCACCTACTTGTCTTATGTGGACTAGATCAGCCTCTCAATAGTCTTTGGATTTAGAAAGGAGGACACTGGGGTTTGGAGATGTTGGCAGGGAGTTGTGGCTCATGCCTGTAATCCCAGCACTTTGGGAGGCAGAGGTGGGAGGATTGCTTGAGGTCAGGAGTTTGAGACCAGCCTGGGCAATATAGCGAGATCTCGTCTTAAAAAAAAATATATATATATATATATATATATATATATATATATATATAGAGAGAGAGAGAGAGAGAGAGAGAGAGAGAGAGATGTTTCAGCTTGCCCAAAGGTTCAGTAGCCTTTGCCCATAGACTACAAAGCAGAAGGGTATCCCCTACACCATAGCAGGGGCCGCTTCTCTTTAAAAGAGGATATTGTTCTTTCTGTTCTCTAAAGAGGCAGGTCAAGCTCGTTGAGAGTTACAGAGAAATCAGCTTCCCAATTTGAGGGAAATCGGAGCAGGGCAGGCCTCCTGCAAAATGCAAGTTTTTAAGGCTTAGATTTTTCATAGAGTTCTCCTTCTCTGGGCTGGGCACGTGGCAGTCTAGCAAATTCAAAATATTTTAAATTTAGATCAATCATTCATTAGAAACATCACAACAACGAAAAAAAGCAACTAAATCCAAGTGTTGCAAACTCTTTTAGCAAATAGTTGTGAAATAGCATTGACTTTGCCAGTTCCTGTTTTCATTTTCCATAAATCTATTCTGGTATCATTTTATTCCCTTGAAGTAGATGTAGCAAGTTCTCAGGGATACCAAATAACAAGATAATAATAATTTTAAAAACACCACTATATATTTAATAACAACAACAACTGCAACACGACTCTGCCTCCAAGTTAAACTTAAAGCATTACTGTTTTGGGGAAAATTCAAAATGTTTTAGGGAAGCTAACAAAGCTGCTTGGAAGCATCCCCAAACCACGTCAAAGCCGACGCAGGCAGGTTAATACATCTGTAGCGTGCAATTAAACACAGGAACCATAAACTGCATCAATGCAGAAGAAACACCATGATTCTAGCATCTTAGAGTTTCCACAGTACTTAATGCCGGGGGCAGGAAACAGCATGGAGTGGGTAGAAACCTGTGGCTTCAGACAAGACCCTCGCTCTGTTGGCCACTGCTCCAGCCAGTGGGCCAGTGACTTTGTCCCTCTGAATCTGCACAGCCTCAGCTACGGGGGGAATATGAGGTCGTGAGGGGTCTCCTCCTAGCAGGAGCTCAGCAGTGGCGCTGCTGCCATTCTTGCAAAGGTGAAAGAAAAAAAGGATAAAGAGAAAAGAAATGAAAGCTTTGCTTGTGTGAGGCTTGAAGCAGGACAGTTTTTAAAAAAGTGAGGGAAATCCTATCAGAAGCAGGCTATTCTTACGTAAGTAAAATACCCTGTTAGCTGAGTGGGGCTTTTGGGATAAAAACTGGACACAAAAATTCTTTCCGTGTGCTACTGACAGCACGATCCGTGGAACAAGTGGAAGGCATTTACATGGCACCGTCTCCCCTCTTTGATGGGCAGTCAGTTCGGGCAATGTCACAGCCAACGCGGGCAGCTCAGGCACTGGGACACTCCGATCTGTAGCCTCTTCTGGCCTGTTGTCTCCTGTCGCAGGCCCACCTTGCCAAGCCTTCTCACGCCTCTGCTGGTCCCCTCTTGAGTGGAGAGGTGCCCGGCCGTGGCCATTCCCTGGGGAGAAGCCCTTCCCATCCGTCTGCCACATTAGGTTGCTAGCTGTCACGCTGGCTTTGCACGATTGATGAAATATCACTCTGAGGTCGTTTGCCCTCATTCTCTTTGCTGGCTGGGCACACAGAATGTCAAGAGAAGACAATATGGACTGGAACACTGCGTCTCCGTCTTGCAGAGAGCTTAGCAGTCTGCCCCAGAGAACAAAACCTCAGAGCTGGCCAGGATCCCACAACGAGACTCATGTAATTTTTGAGCCTCGTCACAAGGCGGGATCCCGCTGCTCTGCCCACTCATGGCATCCCAAGTGTCATGCTCATCTCCTGTGTAAATCCTCGGTCTGGGTTTTGTTTGCTGGTGGGTCCCACCCTTACTCCTGCCTTCACCCCAATTCTATTAGGTCCCCGAGGGAGGGCCTGCGTGTCTCCTGCTCACTGTGACAGCCAGTTGGTGCTCAGCACACGTTCCTAGGGTGAATGACTGAAATGAAATGAATGCTGTATTCTGGTTTACAGCATTTTGTCCCAGGACTTTGGGTCCTCAATGACCTTTGAAAGTCTCCATTAAGCCCTTCCTGGAGGACAATAAAAGCTTGTATCATAAAAGGTGCAGCTTTTGGTCTAATTCACTTATGAAGACATAGACATACCCAAAGACCCTTAGAAACCTATTCCAGCCCCTCTGTGCTGCAGGTGAAGACATGACACCCAGAAAGGGGCAAGAACCTGTATAATTGCAAGGAGGTGGCAGAATCACCATTGGACCCTTGACAGCCTGTGTATTTGGCAAGGGTCTCCACACCTTGGGAGGCAGTGTGGTGTAGTGGTTAAGAGAGTGGGTGGGCTCTAGAAACCAGTCTGCCGGGTTCAAATCTTGGTTTTGGCACTTATTGGTGTTAAAAGGAAAACTTTAGACAAATTAAATGTAACGGAGTTTAATTGTGCAAAGAACGATTCATGATCTATACTTAACATTGGATTTATATCCTCTTAAATGCCAATTTTATTTCTCTAATTCAGGTGCATAGCACTGTTTATTAAATGAGTTATCATAGGTAATTTGACTTGGACCATGGAGTTCATTCAAATTGCATATCTTAATTTCCGTACTGGCTAATTTAACATGAAAATCTGGCAGAGCATTTCATTGGTATTCAATTAATTCTTATCCTGCTTGGGTCAGCAGTTTTAGGAACCAGTCAATCTCTTCATTAGAGTGCTGGGAATTCTTACCCAGTCCAGATGATGTGTTCCTAAAGTCATCAGAAACCTGTAGTCAGGAGTACTTGTCAGGAGAACTTTTCATGCTTTCTGTGAACCTCTTTGAAGACGCGACACTTTGCAAGCTACTTGCTTGCAAAGAGCTTTCAGAAAATGCATCAGAATCCAGCAATTAACTGTGGACAAGACTTTAAATGGTCATGGTTCAAGATGTAATTGACAAGAAAATTTGGTTATTTTGTGGCCTACAATAATTTAAGATGATAACCACAATTATTGCTGATAATGTATACCAAGACACACCAGAATTTTAGGGATCTCCTACAGTTTTGCAACACATAGAAATAAATATTCATAAACTATAACTTGAAGAAGTTTGAACACCATTTTTTGGTTGACAATGTTTCCCATATAATTAACATACCAAATAAGCCTCTTTATTACCTCTCTTTGGGGTGCCTTAGGGAGCCTTCGCAACATCTCAAAGTTAGTTTGAAGTCAACATGACTTAATTTTAAAACTTGAAGTTTGATTTTGGGAAGCCTGTCAAATACGTTAAAGGTTTAAATAAAACACAATCACAATAGGATCACTGTAAAGTAATAGTTATTCATTTAGCCAAAGTGATAGTTAAAATATTTTAAAAAGCAACATCTTTATTGTCTGATAGAGAAGACACTGGGTTTTCTAAACAATCAAAAGGTCTAAGGAAGACAGCATGAGACAGACTCTGTCTCTCCCTCGCTCCCCTCCCCATTTTTTTCAGTTTACTCAAAAAGTGGACTTTTTTTTTTACTATCTCTTATTAATCCCACATAAAAGGAGAAGAAAACAAAATTTTACCTTTGTATTAGTGTATTATCAATAATAAAACTAATTTTAATAAAACTTTACCAACAAATCAGTCCAATCTCAGATTTTGAGCATACAAGATAAGATTTCCCTAAACCTTTCATAACCTCTTATGAATTTTTTTGTTTTATTCTTTCCCCAACTTTTTATATTCATTTTGTTTTATCTATCTCATTTTTCCGTCATTTGGAGACAACCTTTAAAAAACCTCTAAACTAGACAAAATTACTTTTCCTTTAATAAAAACCACTTCCTCATGTCTTTTTTTTATAACTTTCTTCGCTGAGAACACATATCACTTTTTACACTCTGTATATAGAACTGTTTCTAGTGTATTTAGTAGTTTTAATTGACTATATTAACTACAATTTTAACTCTAATTTCCAATGGAAAACTTAGGAAGTAATTTTGAACTGTTTTATAACAATTTTTGTAGATAAAAACTATTTCATAATTTTTTTTTTTTTTGAGACAGTGGCTTGTTCTGTCCCCCAGACTAGAGTACATTGGTGTCATCATAGCTCACTGCAACCTCAAACTCCTACGTGTAAGCGATCCTCCTGCCTCAGCCTCCCGGGCAGCTGGGACTACAGACGTGCTCCACCACGCCCAGCTAATTTTAAAATTTTTTGTGAAGACAGGGTCTGGCTGTGCTGCCCAGGCTGATAACTCCTGGACTCAAGCGATGCTCCTGCTTTGGCCTCCCAAAGTGCTGAGCCACCATGCCTGGCCCCATTTCATAATTTTTAAGAGAGACATATCCTCAATTTTTTTGTTCATTAACAGATTAAATATATTTAGCTTTTCTATACTATATAAAAATAAGATGCCAAAATATGTATCAAACTTATGTTTGACCACTAATATTTCAGTATTTTAACTTCCTTAGAAATGACTCAGGCATCTTGTGATTATCTGTTACATAATTTAACATAACATGACTTTAAGATTTTAAATTACTGAAAAGAATTTTGAAACTATGACACAGGTACCTGCCCTGATGTCTTCCCCAATTGTACTGGGTCTTGAGTATCCATGTAGCACCAGGACAGCTATTAAGGGGAGAGAGCTTCTGGGTCCTGAATTCACATGCCAGGTGTAGTGCTCAGGACGGAGAACAGAGCTGTGAAGATGATGCCTGTAGGACCTGATTCCTCCCAGCATGGCCAAGAGGCAAAGCTGGGCCATATTGGCCTTGGCTCTGCCTTGCAGCTGGTGGCCCAGGACACACATATGTCTCCAGCCTCACCATGGCCACTTGTCCAGACCCCAGTATCCAGAGGCTCAAAACCAACAACTTATTATATACAAGCTCATAGTAGGATGTGTGCAAGGCTTCAGGGGAGCCCAGCAGCCAAGCCTTATAGCTTTAGCTTTCAGACAAATCAAGCAAGTATCAAAAATATTATAAAAGTGGCAGTTTATGACCTTGAAATAGGTATCAACGATAGCATAAACCTGTCTAACCAGTAGACCCAGTCAAAAATGTCTGAATTATATTTAACAATGACGCTTGTGGGATGTTCCTATTTCATTTTACCAGCAATTTTAAAACTAGCTTTATTTATCAAGTATCATCTTAGATAACATAGAAATATCACATACACATAACACATCTAGACATGTCAGTTTCCAAATAGATTTTCTTTCTCTATTATCACTCTTTTTTGTTTTTTAAGACAGAATTTCACTCTGTAGCCTGGGCTAGAGTGCCGTGGCATCAGCCTAGCTCACAGCAACTGCAAACTCCTAGCTCAAGCGATCCTTCTGTCTCAGCCTCCTGAGTAGCTGGGACTACAGGCATGTGCCACCATGCCCGGCTAATTTTTTCTATATATTTTTAGTTGACCAATTAATTTCTTTCTATTTTAAGTAGAGACGGGGTCTCGCTCTTGCTCAGGCTGGTTTCAAACTCCTGACCTTGAGAGATCCTCCCATCTCAGCCTCCCAGAGTGCTAGGATTACAGGTGTGAGCCACCACGCCTGGCCCAGATTATCACTCTTAAAATTACCTGTTCCATTGCCCTAAGCAATTGTTAGCTAGGCAACTCTAAATTTGCACTTCTATTTTGTTTTTCTAGAGATGGGGGTCTCACTATGTTGTTCAGGCTGGATTTGAACTCCTGGGCTCAGGCAATCCTCCTGTCTCAGCCTCCTAAGTAGCTGGGACTACAGGGGCATGCCACCACTGCCAGCTAAATTTGCACTTCTAAAGGGATAACTCCTGGGTGAAACAAGGTAGAAAATTTATATCTCAAAAGCATAGAGCTGAGACTTTAGGCCTAAATATTGTATCATCATTTGCCAAAACCAAGGAAGAAGAGCGTAGATAAAGTCCCAGTTAAGAGAAGACGGCCAGGAAAAGCACCTTAAATAAAGTAAGCCTAGTTATGTAAATCTAACCCACTGGTAACAGTTTTTAGTGATTCAATCTTCCTTCTGTTTCCACCGTACAGGAGGCAGACACCCTTATAAATGAAGATTTCCTTTATAGAAGTATTTCTTTTTTTTACAAAAGGGTTTCAAAAGAGTCAGCTAATGCCAGAAAGGTGTGTTTTACAGATACATTTAATTCAATAGATGGATTTTTTAACTTAGCTTCTGTTTCTTAGCTAAAATCACTGAGTTCAGGGCAGAGCCCATGCAGGACTACGGCAAGGAAAGCATTCTTTACGCCTCCACTCATTGTGGATAGCTCCGAAAAAGAAGTTTACCCGAGGACCTACTTTTATAAACACTCTACCAAGTTGTCTTTTTGCCTTTGGGGTGGGATAGTAACTAAAGCAAAAGGTTAGCAGATTCGATATTTCTTATGGATTAGTTGCTTAAGCTTTTTGTTTGCCTTTTGTGAAAAGTATTTTAAAAGAAGCAGCAAAAGTATTGAAATCTTTTTAGAAGCTTCTGCACATCACACGGTGTCCCTGGGTGAGTCTAACTAGGGAGCCTTCACTTATGTTGTTCATTTGGAGCATTCTACTGTAATTTTAAATTACCTTTAGTAAGATTTTGCCATTTTTGTAAGTGTTTTCTGCTTCCAGAGCTTAATGAACATAAAGGTAGGCATAGCCCAAAGATGGAACACTCAGTTCTTCAGAAATTAAGGATCCCATTTTTACGTCAAATCTTGACTTTGGCTCTCAGATTCCCTTGATCAACTTAGCCAAAGATTTTTCCCTACCTAAGCATATAAAAAATGGAAACAAAGGGGATAGAAGGCAAAAATCCCTGTGAATTTCTGAAAACCAGGGTTCAAAACACACCTGTAGTATTGTCTTTATGCCAGTTTCTGTCTGTAACTGAATCCAATCCAGTTAGTTATCAGATCCAATCCAATCCTGGACTCAGTCCAGTTTCTGATGAGATTTCAGAAGCCAATTTGGCTAAAAAATTTGCTCAAACAAACTAGGATGGCTCGAAACAGAAATCCATGGAGCTTCTTGATCAGAGAGGGAACGTTCTCCTGACCCCCAGTTGCTGTGAGAGGGCAGTGGACACACTGGGCCCGGAGAGTGCCCCGCTCAGTCACTCATGCTCCTGGGGGTGGATGGAAGCTCTGCTTCAAATCCCACTTCTGATGCCATCTGTTAAAAGAAAAGCTTTAGACAAATTAAATTTAACAGTTTAGTTGAGCAAAGAGCAATGATGCCTGAATCGAGCAGCCCCCAGAAAACAGAATAGCTTCAGAGTGGCTCCGGGGCTGCCGCATGGTTGGATAACATTTATAGACAGAAAAGGGAAAGTGACATACAGTAAATGGAAGGAAGCGAGGTACAGAAACGGCCAGACGGGTTACAGCCTTATTTGAACACGGTTTGAAGATCTGGCTGCAGGTGATTGGCCCAAACTCTGTGATTAGTGCAAGAGGAGGTTACAATCTGTTTACACATCCATTTAGGTTACAGTTCACTACCCACAGAGAAATCTTTAGGCCAAACTTAAAATATATAAGGAGGCAGCTTTAGGCTAAACTTAATACTAGTTAAGTGATGTTGGGCAAATCATTAAAAGTGCCTGTGCCTCAGCTTCCTTACCTGTAAAATGGGGATAATATTAGTTTCTACCTCCCAAAGCTCTTTGGAGGATTAAATGAGTTAATATCTCTAAAACACTTAGAACAGTAACTACATTAATAAGTCCTATATAAGTGCTTATTTAAATTATTATTGTATTCTCTAAGAATCTGAATAACCTGATAATCCCAATTCAGTAATTATGTCTGGGCCCCATGCTGCGCTGGCAGCACCAGGCGCATGGGCGATTCCAGGTAAGCAAGTCACGACTTTGGCACCCAAGGTGCTTCCAAAATCCTTTTTTTTTTTTTTTTCTGAGACAGAGTCTCACTGTGCTGCCGGGGCTAGAGTACCATGGCATCAACCTAGCTCACAGCAACCTCAAACTCCTGGGCTCAAGTGATCCTTCTGCCTCAGCTTCCTGAGTAGCTGGGACTACAGGCATGCACCACCATGCCCGGCTAATTTTTTCTATATATTTTTAGTTGGCAATTAATTTCTTTCTATTTTTAGTAGAGACGAGGTCTCACTCTTGCGCAGGCTGGTTTCAAACTCCTGACCTTG
>CAUYRT010020024.1:0-29759 GCA_963574885.1 Lepilemur ruficaudatus
CACTTAAGTCTTGATCAGTTAATACCAATTTGATGGTGAGTACATGTGGTGCTTGTTTTTCCATTCTCGTGATACTTCACTTAGTAGAATGGGGCGTGGTGGCACATGCCTATAATCCCAGGTACTGGGGAGACTGAAGCAAGAGGATTGCTTGAGCCCAGAAGTTTGAGGTTGCTGTGAGCTAGGCTGACACCATGGCACTCTGGCCCAGGTAACAGAGTGAGACTCTGTCTCAAAAACAGGAAAAATCTGTTTAAAGTGATATACAGCATTTGTTCATTTCTCTTTTGCCTCTGTAAAATCTCAACCTAGGCATCCCTTCCCCACATACAAGATCAAACTATTCCTTCTTCCTCTTAAATGTTGTTTGAACCCCTCTCTGCTACACAATGCCAGTTAGCCAAACAGTGTGCATTAGAAGCATAATTTTCCAGAATATAAACTAGGAATAAATGGGACCTTGGATTCCACTATCAGAACAGTTGCATATAAAATCTTAGAACAATGCCATAAAACAAATGGCATTGTTGGTCTAAGAGTCTGAAAACTTACCAGCTTGGTATTGTGAGGAGTGGACCAGAATTAGAGTCAAATGGAGTTAAATTGAAATCCTCATCTTCCCACTCACTAACCATAAGTCTTTGGTCAAAATACTGAGTGGTCCCGAGCTTCATTTTCCTAATATATAGGCCTATATTAGGAAATAATATATATTCCTTCCAATATGTAAAGTTGAATTCTCGATTCTGTTCAATACTGTTGGATTTAAATAAATGAAGCTTATGAGAGAGGCATATGCACTGTTAAGGACTTTCTATAAAATGTGATTTTTTTTCATTCACTTAAATATTTGTGGAAGACCTACTAAGTGCCATGTTTAGCACTCTGCTGGTACATTATTTACGTTGATAAGATACATCACCTGGCATGGTAGCTGGCCATTATGCAGTAAGATAGAAAAGCAAGTAGACAAACAAGGATAACACAATGCCTCTGTGAGGAAAGGATTGTAATAGGGAGATACGTGTGTGTGTGTTTATCGCCAGGGAGACATATATATGTATATATTATAATATATGTATTATTTATATATGTGTGTATGTATTTGAGAGAGTATTTCTCCTTTGAATGTAAATGTGAGAAGATGTAAGCTGCAACATTTAAAGTGAACCTTGAGGAATTAAAAGGGAATTTAAAGCACAGGGAGCTGCATAAACAAAGGCACAGGGACATTAAAATGTATCTTTCCCGGACCATTGTTATTCAGCTTCAGCCACATTAGCTTGCACAAATGGATTAAAACACCAATGTTGGCTTCGTCTCAGAATGTTAAATCTGTATGATTTATACCTATCGGAGCTTCATTCAGTTAGATAAACACTAGGAAAATGGTCAGATTAATGTAAAGTGCCATGTACATATATGAAACTCTCTCAAGCAAGTCCTTTTGACTTGAGTCATTATTTTCACCCTGTTATTGTACTTATGGAAATTTGAAAAAAAAAAACTGAAGTATTTTTATTTTGTTTCCTACATTATACGATGTGCCAAGAGCTATAAGAGGTTGCATTGCTCTTTAGCATTTTGTTAGAAGAGAGAATTGTGTTTGTAACCAGGCTTGCAGTTCAGGTTTTGGAAATGAATACTAATGTTACTTCAGTAGATTTTTTAAAAAAACAATTTTATGGAGGTATTTTTACTTAGAATACAGAACAAATATTTGGAATCAATATGAAATAAAACAAAATTTTAAAACTTGAAACAGATAATTTTCTTTGAGTAGTAATACTGGAGTAAGCATTAGGAAACCATTTTAGGAGATAAGTACAATTTCATCCTGTAGGAAATTATCTGTGACTTTAGGCTTATTTATAACTTTGTCAGCCTAACAATAGGTGACAGAAAGGGACAATCCAAATTACAAGTTCCACATTCCATTCCTAACCATTTATGACAAATAGACCTATTCGTTTTGTTACCTCCCAAACAGGGCATTGTTTGCTGGGCAGGTATCAGCCCAATAAACACAGTCAAGTCAGTTATAGCAAGGGAGGTTTATTACTTGGCCCAATTAAGAAGCGCAGTGTGTCTCCCCACAAGAGTGTTAGGCTGGGTTTATAATCATGGGGTACCGAGGGGTGACCTGATTGGATCTTGCAATGAAGTGATGCTGGGAGGCAGGATCTGACTGGATCCTGCCATGGGGTGACACCAGAGCTCAATCTGATTATATCCTGTATCCTGTCACATGATGCCTGCTTCCTCATTTAGTCCTCACTCGTCGGTCCAAGCACGTAGGTTCCACTCATGGTTGCACACTTGGTTCACCTGGGTATGATCAGGTTATGTGCCCCTTAACCTGGGGTTCATGGTAACTGAAAAACAACTCACAACTTTGTTGCATAAAAATTGAGCCATAAAAGTTGGTCTGGAGTAGTTACTGTTCTATCTTGGGCTAAGCAGTAGACACAGACCTAGTAGGACAAGCAATATTAATAGTTGTCAAAGTGTTTTGGGTCTTACTATGCCCAGGTAGTCTTTGAAGTGCTTTACAAGAAATCTTCTTAGAGCTTTAGTTGTAATAACTCACTTGGTCCTCACAACAACCTTATAGGGCAGATATTCTTATTAACGCCACTGCAGAGATGAAAAAGCAGAGTCCCAGCGAGCTATGAAGTGGCAGAGTGAGAATTCGAGCCCAGGCAGTCTGGCTCCAGAGCCTCATGTTCAACCCCTCTCTCTAGCCTCTTGCTAGCGTTATTCTTTGACAGTTTTCATCCTTCCAAGCCACCTGCTTTCTTATGTCCTGAATGACTATATTACAAACTTTTTATTAAGTTAGTTTTATTTAATGTCTTCCAATAAAATCAGAAATAGTGTATCATATGTTGCATTAATATTCTTTTATCAGAGTATGTTAATATTTCTGCTTTTTTTTTTCCCTAAATAGATTACTTTCCATATTTGGGTCATTTTTCAATTCTAACACTGAGTAGGCAATTGGCTATTTGGAATGCAAAATCATCTCTTACAGCATATTTTAAACTTGAAACCTGGTTATCTTGTTAAGTCGTCCTTCAACAGCTTTGAAGGACAATATTTTCAAGGGAGAGGAGAAAAGGAGTACCACATTTTGGCAGAATGCACCACATGTGTTAATCTCGACTGTATCCTGAAGATTAGGTGGGAAGGAGTTATTTCACACTGTCATTTTGTTCTTCCCCATCAAGGCTAGAAATTTCATGAAATAGATGTGTTCCATCTTGTTCAGTCTCATTGTACATATCTCTGGGACTGGCATTTCTACCATCAGGCTTTGTGCACATATTGTTTAAAAGACTCTTGTTTTAGTTTTCTCTCATTATTTTGTCCCCACAGTCACACTCAATATGTTATCTCCCTTTTCACTTATGATTTTCAAATACTGAATTTTAAACATCTATTGAATCAAGGGGAGCATAGTTCCTCCTCCCTCATTCTTTTCTCTTTTATTAATCATGTTACTCTCTCTGAAAGACTTGAACCCTTGGATACCTTAGGGATCCATATTTGAACACTGTTCCATTTATCGACCCTGTGCCTCATGCTGAGGTTTCCTTGGCTCAAGGCAATCTTCCACGGCCTCTGGAGTCCTCAGTCAGAGGTAGAGAACTCTTGATGCCCTGGCCCCATCCTACATTTGCCTCTCAAATAACTATGGTCAATCCCTTGCCTCCCAAAGAGTTTTATTTGTCATACTATCTCCCTAAATAGATACAATTACTATTTCCTGAGTTCTTTGCTCTGATAAAATTGGTTTAGTTTTTATTTTTCCCGAATGTATTTTTTTATCTCTGTTGTTTGTGCAAATTTGTGTTAATTCCCTGAAATATTTCATCCATGTCTTCTCTCTTCTTTTTTCCAGTCAATCTAGATTTGAGAAAATTAGATCCAGCCCTGAGATAATGTAGATCAGGTAGCTTTATGGTTAGTTGACAACTAAATCAGCTTTGCAGATGGGTTTGATGTTCTCCAGAGCCCATCTCCTTTTATTTTTCTTTTCTATTTACCTCTTAATCCATGCAGACCAGCCCACTTGTCATATTTCCAACAGAATCAAGCTCTTTCTATTCCTTTTATCAGCTTCTATGATATATCCCTGAGGTTCAATGTAGCAAAAAAACATAATTTTAGAATCACTCTGATAATAGGGTACTCTCCACATGGGCACTGCTTATAAGCAGGCATATCTTCAAGGACAAAATTAGTTACCCAATTATTCAGGAATAAAAATTGAAATTAGGGTTTCTTACTTTGGTAAATTTCATGAGCACATAAAAAAATGATAGTAGCATTGTAGCTGGTATTTTACAGAGCCAAATCATTTTAGAACCAAACATAAAGTATTTTTCATGCATTGTATCATTTAATCTACACATTAGTGACAATTGACAGGCATTGATTTTCCATATCCCATATGAGGAAATGGATGGCCAGAAAAATGAAGAAATTTGCTCGGCTAATTCAAAGTCATGTTTGTAGTGTTCTGAAGTCATACTCTCATCATTATAACACATGTATTCTGACTTTCATGTGAAATTGAAGTGAAGATATCATATGTGATGTAGAAATACATACTAAAGTGTTAAATTGGTGTTCTAAGTACAATAATGAATTAAAGATGGAGATTATAGAATGATAAGGAGTCAGAAAAAGTTTCTGGGAGGTTACAAACATTCATAATGTCTCTGTTTTTTTCACTTTAGTTGTTCAACATTGCTGAAAATGGTCCATATTTATGAGTTCCCTAAATTAAAAACAACAGCAAAAGCCAGAACCTCTTTCACTTTTTTCTGTTCTTTCCAAGACTTAAATGAAGCCCTAACATTTTCCAATTTGACTGGAAGTTTGGTTCTACTTTTGTTTTGGCAAAAGTTGGTTGGGAAATGTAAGCCCATATGTGCTCTAACAAGTTCAGTAGTTAAATGGTAATGCACCTGATATTATGATTCCAAGTTCATTCATTTATTTGGCTATTCAGCATATGATATGCCCTGTTTTATATACTATACACTTTGTGTGAAGGCTATATAAGGATGAACATACTAGACAAATCCCCTGTCCTTATGGATCTTAGAGTCTAGCAGGGGTAACCCATGTAATTGCAATGACACAGTCTAATACGTGCTATATATAATAGGTTAGTCCAGGACATCATGGCTATTAACCAAATCTGTGGTATCAGTGTTTGCTGAGATCTGAGAGATTTGCAGGCAAAAGACTTCCACAGCAAATGAGGGGAGGTGGCTCTCCTGTGATAAGGGTGATTAGGGGTATTCCCTTAGTATGTTTCCTATCTTAGCAGTGTCCTCCATTCATTCAGCCCTGCCCCACTCCACTTTCTTGTGAAGCAATTCAGAATCACCTCAACATCTGTTCTGCTCTCTCTCTTAGGGCCCCAAAACCCACACCAGAATATCTCCCTTCCAGATCTTCCACCTTTCTTAACACAATCCACAGGGCTTTGAGGAAGAAGCAAAGGCTGTAGTGGCTAAGGTGGTGGAAAGGGGGTTATTTGTCCCAACTGTTTCTTTACTTAATTACTCTGATCACTGCCACTCTGACTTTTTCTATTTCTTGGTAATGCTGTGTTTAAACATTCCCTTCATTAGGGCACCTTCTTTTTTAAAAAAAATTTTATTTCAGAATATTATGGGGGTACAATATTTTTGGTTACATAAATTACTTATGTACTATTTGAGTCAAATTTATAAGTGTCCCCATCACAGAGATAGTGAGCATTGTACCCATTAGGTATGAATTTATCCATCCCCTTCTGCCCCCCAACCTGCTTGATTTCTGCTGAATGTCTCCGTATGTGCACATATGTGATGTTTGTTTTTTACATTCTTGTGATACTTCACTTAGAAGAATGGTTGCCAGTTCCATCCAGGTCAATACAAGGGGTATTATTTCACCATTTTTTTTTTTTTTTTTTTTTTTGCTACTGAGTAGTACTCCATGGTATACATATACCACATTTTATTAATCCACCTATGTATTGATGGATGATTGGGTTGTTTCCACATCTTTGCAATTGTGAATTGTGCTGCTATAAACATTCAAATACAGGTGTCTTTTCTATAGAATGTCTATTTTTTCCTTTGGGTAAATACCCAGTAGTGAGATTGCTGGATCAAATGGTAGGTCTACTTTTAGTTCTTTGAGGTATCTCCATGCTACTTTCCATAGAGGTTGCACTAGTTTGCAGTTCCACCAACAGTATATGAGTGTTCCTATCTCTCTGTATCCATGCCAAAATTTGTTGTTTTGCAACTTTTTGATAAAAACCACTCTCTCTGAAGTTAAGTGATATTTCACTGGGGTTTTGATTTGTATTTCTCTGATTATTAGAGATGTTGTGAATTTTTAAATGTGTTTGTTGGACATTAGTTTATCTTCTTTTGAAAAATTTCTGATCATGTCTTTTGCTCAATTTTTAACGGAGTTGTTTTTTTTCTTGCTGATTTGCTTGAGTTCTTTTGGTTATCAGTCCTTTATCAGATGTATTGCATGCAAATATTTTTCTCCCATTCTGTAGGTTGTCTATTTGCTCTCATGATAATTCCCTTGACTGTGCAGAAGCTTTTTAATTTGATCAGGTCCCATTTATTTTATTTATTTTTGTTCTTGCTGTGATTGCTTTGGAGGTCTTCATAAATTCTTTGCCTAGGCTGATGTCTATAAGAGGTTTTCCCAACATTTTCTTCTAGAATTCTTGTGGTTCCATGCCTTAGATTTAAGTATTTTTGTGAGAGGTGAGACGTGCAGATCCTGTTTCAATCTTCCACATGTGGCTGTCCAATTATCCCAGCACCATTTATTGAATAGGGATTCTTTTCCCCAGTGTATGTTGTCTGCTTTGTCAAAGACAAGATGGCCATATGAGGGTGGTTTTATATCTGGGTTCTTTGTTCTGTTCCATTGGTCCAAAATCTACTTCTGGAATATTTAAAATTTGCTTGGTGACACAAATCTAGCTCCTTAAAAAGAAAATGAAAAATGTATAATTAATGGCTAATCTTTGAGGTTCATAAGTGACGAAAATATACAAAAAATAATTATTGATTAGGGCTGGGTTTGTTAGACACAAGTTCATAAAAAAGAAAGAATGTAATTGACTAATAACAGTGTGTGAAACTAGGATCACTGAAAAGGAAGGACAGCCACCCATGCAATGTAGGAATTAGAAAACTGTTTTTTGAACTGGCTATGTTTTAATTAGCTGGGAGAAAATGATCTCATCACTATTGTTCTGGGCCCTAATTTTCTCATCTTCAAAGTAAAACCATTGCACCTGAGTATCACTAAATTCTCTATTTGCTAGAAAAAGTTCAAGTATGGGAAATGGTGTACACAAAGGCACAATGGTGAGAGAGACAGCTTATATGATCAAGCCATGAGAGAACTGACCCCATTAGAGAGGGCATATTCAGAATTAATTGCTCATAAAGCTAGATATGTAGCATGACATCATATTGTATAGGGTCTTAAAAACAGGAGGATGAATGTAGATTTGATGTGAAAGTGAATGGGTAATCATTGAACCTTTGGAGACAGAAAGACTGTGGAATTAATACAGTGTTTAGAGAAAATTAATCAGATGGAAATGGAGGAATTTCCCCCATCAATGGATTGATTGGCAAAGGGAGACCCTGAGGTTAGATCAACCACTGGGGAAGAATAACTAATCTGGAGGATGAAGTATATCCAGCACTTTGTGGTGGGCAGGAAGCTTGTAATCTCTTTCTGGCTGTACTTCTGACGTTATGGAGGACAAACACCTGCTCTCATCATCACTTTCCTCATTTGTATGATGATGGGTGTTGGCTTCTCAATGCAACTCTAAAATTTTAGAATAATCTAGAGGCAATTTATTCTAACTAGTGCAAAACAAGATGAAGTTTTACCTGGGAGGAACGAATTAGTAATTTATTTTTTTCCATTCAACCTTTAGAAATATAAATTCTATTGTGTATAGGTAGGCTTTTTTAGAGTGTGTATCTGTTCAATATCATTTTATTTTCCTTATTAATAGTAGTATCCTATCATATACTTTAACTCAATTAGCAACTACAACTTTGTCATGTAGATTTTCTTGTTTCACATTTTTATTGGGATCCGTCCTTTCAGTATCACATTGGGAATGACTACAACGCAGAGAATGAAATCCTTTCACAACACAGTTGTCATGCCTTCTTCCAAGATGCATTCCTGTAGGTTTTATCAGCACAAAGACAGCTCCCAGTATGAGTGACCTCCAGGATAAATAAAAAACCAGCTGTGATTAAAAATATCTTCCAGTGGATTTGTACCACCCATAGACAGCCATGAAACTTTAAGTCTTTAACAAAGTACAAGTCAAATGGAAGGAGGAAAGGCAAACCGACTTCTTTGGGAAAAGAAATTTTGATGCATCCAAAGACAGTAAGATTCATCTGTCCTCCTCCCTTCTTAAAATAAGACAAATGACTAAAGCTGGAGAATGAAATAAAGAACATTAAATTCCTTTTTAACTGATGTGTATTTCAGCAGGATGTAGGTTTACCTAAAAGTTAAACTAGACCTGGCTTTTCATGTATGGGAATGAATATGTCACTAAAAGCTTTATTCATTTAGTAGAAGGACTATATTCCCCTTTCCTTTTATCTTCATTCTCCAACCTCCAAACCTCACTCTCCTTAAAGTGTATATCATCCAGGGAATAGTAACATACTTAAAAACATTTAGCGTAAAGTAAGTAATTATCCAAATGATAATATAATGATCTGTTGGGCTTTGATACAGGCACTGTCCCTAGTGCTTTGGAGAATATGATGCTCAGGTTGTTTGGAGCCTAGTGATGGGAATGAGAATAGAACACTTGTAATTACAATACAAAGAAAGTGTTGTAAGTGCCAAAATCTGAGAAGAGTTAAGTACTGAGCATGCTTGGCAAGAGGTAGCAAAACTAGAAGACAGCTGTCAAAACTATTTTCATAAAATCTCCTTTAAAAGAGATAAATATAATCTCAATGAGGCAAACTTCAGTTCTCAGGGAAAAAAAAGGCAAAAAATCTTGTCCCCTTAAACTGACCTCGGCTAGTTAAATTTTTACCCCAATTCCTGGCCCCATTTTCACTCCAAAAGATTTTCCCCCTATTAGGTTTATCTCAGTGTTCCCTGGTCCCCGGTTCCTAGTGTTGAGAGTTAGTACTGGTACCGAGTTGAGCCAATGATGGAGTGATCACAAATACAAAGCAACCCCACTCAGTTTATTACAAAAAAGAAAGCAACTATACAAAGTGAAAGTAAACAAGAAAGCTACCCAAAGTGAAAATACGTTCTAGAGAGAGGAACGGGTCAGACTCCAAGAGTGGAGAAAGATGTTGAGGACTCCCAGGTGGTTTCCCTTTATTGGCCTGGTCCAGGGAGGGCTTCCAGGAGGTGTGGGATATTACCCAATGATCATCAGGTGTTCTGCATTTTCCTGCAGTCCCTTCCCCTGATTGGTTCCTGACTTCTCCACCCCTAGGAACCACCTTCCTGGCCTGTGCGCACCACCTGCCGATTTGATCCCTACCTAACACCACTGAGACTATTATCACTACTCCAATCAGATTTTAATCTTTCACATAAGCCAAATTTCCAGTTACCTCTGGATGGTTCTAGTTACATGTCTAGTGTCAACTCTAACTGAACTAGTACAAATCTCTATGGGACAAGATGGCCTTAAGTTATTTACTTTCTCAATCAGCTTATTTCTGACATTACAACTGCCAATTATCAGCTCTAGAGCTATAAAAGCTAGAACCTTATTTAATTTAATTCTTCCCTTCCTTGGAGAGATATTGTGATATTTATGTATCTTGGATTTCCTACCGGTAGCTCTAGGACTTTGGCCATAGCATTTAATATCTCTCTACTTTGATTTTTTTTTCGTATCTAATGAGGGATATGTTTTTCTCATCTAAACTCTACAGGTAGGGTATGTGCAAAAGCTCACCTATTGCCCAACACTACTGATTGAAACTTCAAAGACATTCTTTCATTTCCTGTCTTTCTTATACCCAAACTGCTGGGCTTCAAGTCTTTCTTCCTTGATATGTCTCACATATTTCTTTTCTCTCCATTTTTTTTCTATTGTGACTTCTCATTCAAGGATTTTTCCCTTTTCTTTCTCCCCCTGTGGAACCTCACTTCAAAATTACTACAAAGGCCTTCAAGATTTTCTCCCTTCCCTCACTTTCCCTTCCCTCAATATGACTCCTACTTTTGCCAGGCAAATCCTACTGAAATGGGGCTCCCTGCTTGTTAATTTCTTCTGAAGAAAATCTCCTGAGTTCTCGGTTTCCTATCATATCAAACTCAAAACCTGGTTGTCAGGGATTTCAACAATCTTATCTCACTCGGCAACAGGAACACACCACCTCTTTACATGAGCCGTACCCATACCTCTCTTTGTAACATCTTTTCCATCTGAAATGTATATTCTAGTCCCCCACCCTGTGCCCTCTGTCTCCCAACTCCATATCTCACAACGCCTAGAACATCCATCACTGTGCAGTCCCGTATTCCTCACTGGCATCAGGATACTTCAGGAGTGACCACTTCTGAGCAGAATTGCCACTATTCCTTACTCTGGGAGTCCTGCCCAGGGAGCCTTCTTTGAAGATTTCCTTACACGTGCTTCTGGCTGTTATTTTTTGCTTATACCATTGCAATGAGACTGGCTTCATGAGCTAGCGATTTGTGCAATTTCCCAGGGTCCATGCTCAGAAGTGCCCTGCATTACTTGGTGTAAGGCTCCACTGCTGCTGTCCTGAAATTCTTAATAATTTTCAAACAAGTGGCCCTACATTTTCACTTTTTATTGGGAGTCAAAAATTATGTAGCTGGTCCTGCAACCTTAATATTTATTCAAGTTTTATTTAGGTAAGAGCTTTTCCAGGATCCATCTTCATTATAGCTGAATTCCAAGCGCCCTTCAGGCCCCATTCAATGCCAACATCAGAATCAAGTCCCTTCCTAGTTTTTCAGGCACTAAAATTTAAAAATTTTAGGCATCATTCTTAACATACTGTTTAATTTTCTACAGAACAACTTTTCTGTTAGCTTACTTGAGCCTTCCATTGGTATTGTTGGCAAGACTTACACTGAAAAAAACATTCACAGCCTTAGTCTTAGGAAACCCACAACTGCGGATCCTGTTGGGTTGACACTGTGGGTGCTGTCCCTTATCTCAAACCTCATAAGAAAAACTACCATCAGCTCTAAGTGCTTACGGAAGATTTGTGTCAAATTAATATGGTGTTACTGACCACAAAAGTGATGTAATTGACCATGTTTCCACTGTAGCTTGGGTTGTCTAGAAGTTCAGAGTCAAATTGTAGATCAAACTCTGTCTTCTCACTGTATCCTGGTTTTGATGTTCTAATTTCTGCTTGTTCTTTTCCTTATTTAGTTATCCATATTTCTGTTTTATTACGTGTATTATTTTAAGCCATCTCAAATCTTACATGCTTGTCATATATAAGTGTTCAATAAATATATGATGAATGAGTTGGGCACAGTACAGGCAGTATTCTATGATATAATGCATTCTGCAAAATATGTGTGGCAAATATTGAAAGACAAATAATAGATAAACTTATGATAGTGGTGACGGTTATGTTCTCTAAAAACTATAAAATAGTATTTTTAAACTGGATTTTATTTTCTAGGCAAAATTTTTGACCCCCATATTATTAGCATATATAAAAGCTCTTTGTTCATTTTCATTTCAATTGAATATCTTTAACCAGTTTAAGGGATGAGATTGTGACTAAAGAAGCACCACTTCTGTTGATTTCAATCTTTGTGCGTTGCATAAATTACAGTAAATTTATGATAACTAGACTTTAATCATACTATTTTTTTAATTCTCCCTTCTTTAAAAGATACAAACAAAATAAAATAACAATCGCATCAATCCTTTGGCAGCCTCCAAAAACTGAGCGATTAACTGGTAAGCAGGCCCTGGATGTGTAACTGCCACACAAATGCTGAATTTGGACCATGAAAGTTTATTTAAGGGTGACAATACATAATCTTTGGAAGTGAGGTTGCATGAAAGTTGAGTAGTTCTGTCCAAATAATAAACTTAAGGAAGAGTATTACATTTTATTTCCTCAGAAAGCCCTCTTTCACGTCCTCCTGTAGACTGCCCCTGCCCTTCTCTGAATCCCCAGGTTCATTTAACATTTCATTATTATTCATTTATTTTATCTGGCCTAGTTGTGTTTTCCAAGCCCGTTAAGACCAGATTATTTTTATTTCTTCTGTATTTTACCACTTGGCGTGGTGTTAGATGTATGATTGGCTTACTTTTTGATTTACTTTTTTGCCCTAGAAGAATATATTTGCAATGGAGGCGTGGTCATCACTGGGCCGCGGAAAAGACATTCGGTCCAGTATAAACAATGGTTATGTGTGTGTTGTACTAAAGGGCGGTTAAAAAGCTGCTCTGGGTATAGTACTAGTGCATTTTGTAAATAGTGAAGCACTTATATCTTGCAGTACCACTATTTGAATGCAATGGGTGAGCTGGTCCAGTCCCTGTGTTTCCTGACACCTGCTCAAAATACTTAATCTGCTAATCAAGAAGCTGCAATATGAGATTCATCAAAAATCCTTTACTCATTTTCAGAATTGAGAAAATTCTCACACTATTTTAATACAAAGAAGTATATCAAAGGGAACCGATCAAACTGCAATGTTGTACTCAAAATAGCTTTGAAGATATTAGAAATGCTTGTATTTGTAGCATTTTATGTAGAGGGTATGTTTCATAGATATTTTGCTACTTATAGATAGCAAATGGAATCTAGTAACGTTCCTGAATAATTAACTAACAAGTTTCAGTTATAGCAGGAAGCAAATGAAGACAATATTAATATTCAGGATACACAGAACTGAAAGCACAGGAATCTTTAATTCATAAGTGAAGGAAGACGGAAGGAACATGTTGAACATAGCATTTTTCCTTTTAAAGCAATTTCCGTATCATATATTATTAAGTTGATACATAGTGCAGAGCTTTTGCTCAGTTCTCTGGGCCCCATCACCTGCAATGCCCCTTTAAGTAAAACACACACACACACACACACACACACGTGTTTTTTGAAGAGTTGGTGTGGAAAATGTCAGCTAAGAGAAAATATACTCACCATTAATTGTGATAACTTCATTATATCTGTTTTGTTGGAGGAAAGATTTTCCTATTTGAAAAAAATGCTTAATAATTTTATGATTAAGCATATATGAAAAATGCTGCTACATTTATATTTAATGCAGCTAAAAGAGGATTTCATGCCTGCTCTCTCAGAGAAAGGTTCTATTCCGCCGGATTTGTACCAGAGATAATAATAGGCTTAATTTGTATTGTATTTTAAAAATTCATCAAAGCCTTTTTACATCTCTTCTCTCATTTGATCCTTTCTCTATCCCTGTAAGCCGGGTTAAGTGTGTGTCCTAATCTTTCTTTAACGAAGGAGGAAATTGAGGCTCTGAGAGGTCAGGTGATTTGTTAAAAGACATGTTCTAAGTGTGTAACAGGCCTAGAGGTCATATACCGTGAGTCACTTTTTCTGCTTCCACGTCTGAAAGACTGCTTTTGAGCATAAACACAGTCACATACTGCTATATACCAGTGCAAAGCAAAATCATGCAAGGAGATCTTTAAATATGCAAATGCTGGAAACTCATACCTGGAGATTCTAATTCAGATCAGATGTGATGTCTTGACATATCTATTTGTAATATGATTTGTATGTGACTTTGAGTCTGGTTAGGGAGCACTGTTGGACCTTTATTCATTCAACCATCCAACATTGTTCTCTGTGAATTGTATCTTTCAGTATTTTTCCTGTCTTCCTAATAAGTTGTTAGACTTTTTCAAATTTGTTGGGCTTTTTTTTTATGGTATAGTAATTGTTGAAGTCGTCAAATGTACTGCTCTTTTTCTCATGTCTCACATAAGAGGTTCTTTTTTTTTCAGTTCAAATTAAAAAATAAATCTCTGATTGAAAAATAAAAAAAACCCAACTTCCTCCTCCAGAAAAAAAATGTGATATATGTATACCATGGAATACTACTCAGCCATAAAGAAGTAGTGAACTAATATCTCTTATATTAAGATGAATGGGGCTGGAGACCATTCTTCTAAGTGAAGTATTGCAAGAATGGAAAAGCAAACACCACATGTACTCACCATTAATTTGGAACTAATCCATCAACACTTATGTGCACAGATGGAAATAACATACATTGGAAATCAAGCAGGCGGGAGAGCAGAGGAGGGATGGAAAAATTCACACCTAACAGGTACAAGGCACACTTATAATTTTAACCAAATGGTATAAAAGCAATTTATATAATCAAAATGTTTATGCCCTCATAGTATTCTGAAATAAAAAAAACAAACTACATTTCTTACAACAAAATAAAATCCGTATATGGAAGAAAATATATAAATGGATAAAAAACACAGGAAATGCCAAATATAACTCATAAATGCTAAATACAGATAAAATAAGCATGATTTTTAATCCCAAAATTTATAAAAGTAGGAAAATTTGAAGATAAGTAGCATTGTTGAGAATGAGGAGAAATGGTCACTTTTATACAATGTTGGAGAAAGAATAAATGATACAATGTCTTTGGCAGTGAGATTGGCACTATTTCTTAAAGGTAAAAATATATTCTCTTTGATCTAGAAATACTTCTCAGGTATATGTAATTCTGTGAAATATGAATGCTTAAGAACATATATTGCAGCATTATTTGTAATAGTAATAAAAGGAAGCCATCAAATGCCTGTCCATACACAAATAGTTAAATAAATTATGGCATATTCATAAAAGAATTTATGATGCCTCTATGAAAAAGAATAAGTAATATTTTTATATGTGCTAATATGGGATAGTCTCCAATGTATATTAGGGCTATTAAGCTTTAACTAAAAGTAGAATGAAAATTGTATATATTTGGTTTCCATTTGAGTGCAGAAAGATGTACAAAGGTGAAATGAATATTTATATGCTTGAATGTACATAGACATTTCTCTAAGGATAAAGAAACTATTAACTGTATGCATTGGAGAAGGAAAATTGGAAGTTTGAGGTGAAAACTGAATATATTTCTATTTATATTCTATACTATATACTTCTATTCCATTTGAATATTTTTCTATGTGTATTTGTTAAGTTTCAAAAACATTAGATAAGAATAAATAATTTTAAGCTTAAAATAATACTTGGAAAATGGAGTGAACTTTAAATTGTAAAATATATCTTTTCCAGTTTAGTTCCATTTTCATTATTTAATCATATACAGTTGATTTAGCAAATCTATATTTTCCTCAAGATCAAATGTATTTCTAAGATAATTCTATCATTTCTATTAAATATTTGACAAATATAAGTTTGGAAAACATCATTTAGCATTTTCAATCCATACTTTTCTAGTTGATCCTCATGAACTATGGGGTTCTGATTGAAAAATGTCAGAATTATGAGAGACCTAAGATATTTTATAACCCAGTCTTGACTTGGGGATGAAGCTGAGGTCCAGTAGAATTTTTTTTTCTCACATGTTAGTATATTTCATTTACATGGAAAAATTTAGGATTGAGTTAAAGTAAAATTTAATGCTAAGTAAATTGATACAGTGAGAGTCAAGTAATATGAATGTTTTGAATTATATTTGGTGGCTGTTTGTCCTTAGACAAATCTCCTCTCCTCTCTGGGATCCAGTTCTTGCAACTTTGAAATGATCGATTGAACCCAATGATACTGTTTGCATTTATTTTGTATTTATTGAAACTTATTTAAGAGATTCACCAACTAGCTCAGGACCTTATTAAATTTATCACTGTCTCTGGATTTGTAAGCACCTAAGTTTGCCAAAGTTTCTGGATCTATGTAAATGTTCCCATCTTTCAAGATACGTTAAACCAAATTAACATTTCTTTAGACAATTACTCTGAGCAGTGCATCTTATGAATTCTTGTAAACGTTGTGCTACATGAAGTTACATCTTCTCCAATTATTCAAATATAGCTGAAGCCCACCTAAAGCTTCTTTTCTTTGATGACTTACAGCACAAATGGTCCAAGTTACATGTGTTCTTTTACTGTTTAATGTGGCTTGTCCAACAGCCAGAGTTATGTTTTATATTTTCCATTGCTCATTTCTAGTTAGCCCTTGTCATTTTAACCGTAGATTCAAAATAAGAGTGAAGGAATACAGATATTTTAGACTTAAAGGAACTTTGCAGATTGAAATTCAGACCAAAATATTGAATTTCAATCACCAAGGAGTTGTGGTTCAGGTGGGATGCAACGTGAAAGGCTGGTACAGCAATGCCTCATCTCCCAGGTTGGGGCACTGGTACCATCAGGAATGTAATGCTGCCCTCCTCTGTGGGGAGAGAAGAAGATGAAAGAGCCAACAAAACTAGAAATTGACCCTCCATTCAGCAATCCAGATCCTTTTGTTTATACATCTCTGTGAGATAAATCTAACACCCAAACTTATAACTGGGTCTGTAATTGTCTATGCTAACAACTTCCTTCATTCACAAGGATAACCAAGGTTAACTCTACTTTGTTTTTTTTTTTTTTTTATTTTTGAGCAGAAAATTAGTTTGTTCCCCAGGCCCCTTAGAGGATGGATGGCAGATTCTCTACATAAACCTACTCTCTTTCATAAAGTGAAGCCAACTTCTTTAGATCATACGTTTTTTTCTTTAACAGTTTCTCAAAAAAAAAAAAAACTTATTCCAAGGGGTATGGAATGAAAAAAACATCTAAACTATGTAATGTAAAGAATAGATTAGGTTCAAATAAATTTAATGTTTAGAGTATACAATTTAGATTTATTTTCCTGAAATGAGGTCACTAAATACATGAAAAACACATCATCCATATATAAATCCTAAGAGTCCATGAGTAAAATTTGCTATATAACGTATTCTCTCAAGATCTCTTAAATAAAATCTTCTATGATTAAATAGCAGCACTCATAATGGCTTAAAACATTCAAATTTAATGATGATATATTTAGACCTCACATTGATTCTCTATGTCCAAAGCCCATAAAGAATTTTGTTTTTTTCCTGCAGGCAGAATTCACAGCCATGCGGGAGCAGTACATGCGAGGTGGGGAGGGCTTCATCATCTGCTACTCCGTCACTGACCGCCAATCATTTCAGGAGGCTGCCAAGTTTAAAGAGCTCATTTTTCAAGTCCGTCACACCTATGAAATTCCTCTGGTGTTGGTGGGTAACAAAATTGACCTGGAACAGTTCCGCCAGGTGAGTGCCAATTTTATCTGTTAGCTTCTGTCTTTTCCCCGAGGACACATGGTACAAAATATGGCTGCTTTCCAAGGTTCACGTTGAGAATTATTAGAAAGAAATGATGCACATGATTTTTCTAAGAAATCACTGTGGTCTTGGGGTAGATCATGTTGGCTACCAAAACCTATCTCATTCCACGTGCTATTTTGCAGAATGTCCTTACCACTTCTCTATACCCTAGGATCTGGGCTCATAGGAGCATAGTAGAAGTGATTCTGTATAACTTCTGAGGTTGGTTCTTAAGAGTTCTGTAGCTTCTGTCCTTGCAATTGAACTGTTCATTCATGGGTTCAGTAAAGAAATCCACACTAACCATATGGAGAGAGTCACATTGACAAAGTGAGACCCAGGCTTGCAGTTGTCTTTGCCAAGGCACCACATTTTGCATGTTCTCACACTAGCCACCATCACCTGTGACTTCATAAGATACCCAAGCCAAGCCAAATGCAACAAAAAAAATCTCCCAGCTGAGCCTTGTCTGGATTTCTGACCTAGAGAATTAATGGCAGATAAAATGAAATTGTTTAAGTCACCATGTTTTGGAATAATTTTTCATCAGCAGTAGATAATCAAAGCAGGATCCTTCTATCCTTGCAGAATTAGAACAAGCCACTACTTCTCAGGTTGAATCAGAAATTATTCTTATATACCATCAATCTCCTACAACCTGCCCCTGCTATATCACTTTGATGCACAGAGAATTTCACAACTCCTGCAAACAAACAAAATCAATAAGACAAAAAAACTGTGTCTAGCGTAGATTGTGACTCACTACCAGAATTCACATAGTTCATTATATTTTATTCTCATCTGATCTGACACTACTTCTAGGGAAGCACCCGATAGGCAAACTATGATGGCTTTCTCCCTGAGATCTCCACATGATAATGATGTGTCAGCTGTCCTGGTCAGGGACCATGGAAATCGTCTCACAATTCCATTGCTTCTGACTCACTTTGCACAAAGTAACATTACCAAGAAGTCGCATGCAAATCAAATTTTTATAAATCTAATTCTCTAAATCGAGTTGCTTAATTATAATTTGAGATGCTTCATCTTTATTTGTGCTGACCTTAAGTTTCAGCTGGTTTTTAATATTAATAGTTCATGTTATTCAAGTTAATGATTTATTTTGAAGATACTTAGTCTGCTAGTAAAACCTTTTGCTAAGGTAAGAATCTTCTCTAAAGCAAATTGTTTTCTCCTATTTTAAGTGTTTTATAAATTTGAATTTTCATGTCTAATGTATTTTAAGTTTTCTTAAAGTGAAAAGATCTCATATAGAGCCAATGTTTATAAATTTATGTTTAGCAGGGAAACATATTCCTATGATTTAGTGCAATGCATTTTTGTGGTGACATTTTTGTGTATTTTACTTGAGAGTCTAAGCATCTTAAAGTGGCAGCTAACTATTATTTTAGGAGCTATATTTGTCTCCTCTGCACCTGTTCTGCTATATTGCTTTGCTGTTTCCCTTTCTCCAATGAAATGTCTAGTTATAATATGGTTTCATTTCAATGGGTTAAGAATTCACGCCTATCTTACCAGTAAAATATGAATCTACTCTCAGGTATTTGGCAGAAAGGAAAAAAAAGAGAGAGAGAGAGAAATAGGCTTAGTAGCTGAACCTTTCAGATACTCTTCTGAAGAATGGGACAACTTTACTTTTCTTAGGGCTTCTAGGAGGTAGTCTGACAGAGCATCCTAAGAAGTGTACCATTGATGACCACATGACCACTTTTGTTACAAGTCCAAGAATTCCTGGAGAACAAAAACCTTTGATTGGGTTCCAGTCAGGAGAGCTATAAGTGACCCTGGAAATCTAGTGAATTTCAGATCATTTGGGAAACTTTTCCAGGCCAAAGTTAGCCCTATTCTCTCTAGAATGTTTGATCTTCATGAGTCCAAACCTGGCTGATATTTGCCCTCCGGTAACCCCAGACCCTGCTTCCCTAGGGTCAAAGGTGGTCCTTAGGCTTTCATAAAAGGATGTTCATCAGGACCCCTCCCAGCCTAGATAATCAGCTGCCCCTTTCAGATTAGCAGTTAAGTGAATCACAAGCATTGCACACGTCACTGAAACAAATACCCAAAAAGGACATTAAGCTGAGCAATTTTGCAGATTTTACAGACTTTTCCTCAGTGATAAAAGCAAGTACTATAAACATGATAGTCACAGAATGTGCAAAAACCATGAAAACACAAATTACAATCTTTGTAAAAAAGCTCATGTACCAGTGTCTGCAATAATGAAGTCTTGATGTGCAAATTTGGCTTCTGGCTGTGGTGTTTGTGATGGAAATGATTATTCCCAAAACTGCAGTGTGGATTTTCCTTTACAAAATGATTTCAATTCACACTTTATTTTCATCTTATAACTGTTCTATGCAGTTGTAAGGCAAGCATTTGAAAAATGAGGATATTTGAGAAATGAATATCTTGATAGAAATTGACTTGACTAAACTACTACAGTTTGTGACAAAGTTAAGACTAAAACACCAACCATGTGTACTCTGTTACATCAGTATTTGAAAGGTTAAGTCTCTGCTTCTTCTTCTAAAAATAACAAAAACCAAATAAACAAAAATAAAGATGCTAGATAGTTCACAGCACAATGGAGTTTGTGAGGATTGCTAGAGTAATACATCTAAACTTTCAAAGACAGAACCATGCTGGTACCTTTGTTTAGCAATAAGAGGCAGAGAATTAAGATTCTCAGTAGGTAACTCTTCTTCCTTGTCAGTCTACGTTGAAAGAGGTTGAAAAAGAATACCGATGATTAAAGCTGTTTCTTTCCATATTTGGTAGTGTAGATACCTATATTCTTAATGTATTAATATCTGGGGGAATCCCAAGGTTCTTTCTACTGAAAACAAAACAAAACAAAAACCAAGATTTAGTGCATGATGTGTTTTATCGTTATTCACTTTCTTGAGCTAAAATATGGAAGGGCTCTGTTTAAAAGCTAGAATTTTATCTGGGAACAATATTCATCTTGATGCTCGTAATGCTAATGATACATTTAGTATTCGCAAGGCTCTGTGCTGGACACTAAATACGTTTTATTTAATCCTACCGCAAGCCCATGAAATAGGCTCCTTTATACCTATTGGCCTGTGAGTCAATTGAAGCTTTAATACGTTCAGCAACTTGCAATTGCTCAAGATCACTCAGCTAGTTAGAGTTGAGAGACAAAACCCAGTGTGTTCTGATTAGAACACTCACTATGTTTTACTGTTGGCCTCGCAACCACTGTTATTTTTATCATAGATCTGTTTTTGTTGTTGTTTTTTGTATCAACTTGGCTATGGAATATTAGCATTTTACTGGCAAGTAGGAGCAGGAAGGTTTGGAATGATAATTCTTTGGGTGTGGAGTGAGTAGCTCCAGGACCTGGATAAGTCAGGAATAGCTGAAAATTGGGGGAAAGAGTATAAGGAAAAATAAGAGTAAGGACAGGAAGTTCAAAACTCCTAAAAGGTACTGTTTTCTAATCAGCTGAACAATTTTGTCCAAAGTCTATTCTAACACTTTTCTTAATTTCCAAGCAGCAATAGATCCTTGAGCTCCCATAATCTTTGTCTCTATTTATCAAGTCTCCTGCCATCACACCGGGGAGTAGAAGAAGATAATTTCTGTTTTCTGTTTTTGCAAAACCCTGACTAATTGTGCAATGCATTATAGAAATGATCTATGAATAGAATTAAGTTTCAGGGACTTGGGAGCTAGATTAGAAAAGTTTTACATCAGTTGCAAACCACAAACTGTTTTATCCTGAAGGTAGACCAACACAAACCCCTCAGTCCTGACAGTATACCGACAGCTTAATCTCAGCTTGGCGCCTTGAAACTTTGCTTTCCACAGTAACTCTTGAAGTGTTGAACTCATGAAATCATGAAAGACCCTTCATTTATTCTTCAGTGAGATATCTAATGAAAATAGTTTCATTCCTTTACTGAGAGGGGTATTTGGAGTTGTGGGGATTAGAAATTGCTGTATTTTAAAAAAGCATAACATCTATGTAGAGTTATAGCAAGCATCTACTTATCTTTGCAGAGTGATGATAGTTTGAGAATACAGTAAAGGAATGAGTAACTCAGTCCTTATACTCAGGGTCTGTCCACTCTCTTCAGAATCTATGCATATGAAGTAGGTACAAAATCATATTAAACAATAAAATTAAATTTTGACCAATAGGGCATAATTCATAAGTACAAAAAATTATTGAAAACCAAAAAAGGTCCTAGTGAGCAGCATATTTAAGGAAGAAAGATGCCAAATGGAGAAGTATCCTGAACAAGTAGGAAGAATCAGGTGAACAATGACAGTTATTTTAGGAAGGACAAGAAAGAATCAATCTAGGGAGGAAGAAATAAATTCCGAGACTGGTTGTATACCAGCAGTAGGGAGAGCTCCGTGGGGAATTGGGAAGATCAGCCTGCCTGCTATGTACGTAGCAAGCATCCTCAGAATAATTTCATAGACAGTTCCTGCCTTGAAGACATATTTAATCAAAGACAAAACATAAATATGTACCAGAGTGTATTGGATGTGCTTCAATGCAGTAATTAATTGCAAATACCACTCAAACTTAAAAAATAAAAGAGTAACACTTCATTGTATTTTATCATCAATGCATTAGATAATTCATGTAAACTCATTTCCAAATTACGTGGGTTTATTTTCTGAAGGAAAAAAATAAAATTTGGTAATTTACCAAATATGAGGATAGACACTCAAATTCAACTAATGATTATTTATACCTATATTTCCCTTTCATAGCATTTTCTTTATATGCTATTTTATTTAATTAAATAAATGTGAATGTATTAATTCCAATTGAGATGAAAAACAAACCAGAACAAAGCTTATAGTTTTACACAATTTGCCAAAACTGGTAGGTTGTAAAACTAGGATTTGAACCCATATCAGTTTTCTGACTCTTGTGTGTATGTGTGTGTGTGTGTGTGTGTGTAATTTTTTTTACTGCCATAGTTTTTTTCATTCAATTTATTTACAAAATAGTTAACAATCACTCCATGGGTAGCAGGTACTCAATTAGAATCTGAGAGTACAAGCGTAAACATGACAGATAAAGTCGCTATCAGTAGGAATCTGAAATTACACTGGAAGAGACAGATAATGAACATTTTGAGTATGTTTGAATACCAACTGTACAAAGCAAAATTGGTGCTATGAATAAAATTATACACACACATATATATGCATATACACACATACAATTTCAAGTAGTAAAAAGAACAAGAAAGAAAAATAAAGCAGTGTGGAGTGGGTGAGAGAGAGTTACCTTCTCTAGGGTGGTCGGGAAAGCCTCTCTCAAAAGATGGCACTGAGTAGAAACCTGGCTTGCAGGGAGAATTTGGGGGAAGAGTGTTCCAGACAGAGCCAACAGCATTTGTAAAATCATTGTGGGATTTAGCTCAGCATGTTTGGGAGGCAGCACAGCTAGTGAGGAGGCAGGATCAGATTATACAGGGTCTTGAAAGTACTTTTGTAAGAAGTTTGGGTTTTATTTGAAGTGTGAAAAGGAATTGTTTAAAACATTTGAGCAGAGTTGTGGCATGAATGCATTTTTATTAAGACAGCCTACACGCTGGGTAGGGCAACAGTGAAGCAGGAAGATGAGTTCAGAAACTCTTTCAGTCATCAGAATGAGAAATGACGGTAACTCGGGTGAACGCAATAGCGCTGTCTGTGCACAGATTCCATACTCATACAGCACAGCAATGGGATGGCAGATGACAAAATTGCAGTGAGGCTCAGAGACATTTCGTGTAGGGACAGACTCTGCTACATGCCTCAGTGGTACCTGACGTCATCAATGCATTATCACACAAGCCAGTGGGTGTCCATGATGGACTCCCCATGCCATTGTTAAGAAATATATTCAGTATATATATTTCAGAAAGTAACAGTATATATGGTCAAAAGAATCAGATACTCCTGGGTTAGAATCATTATTCAGACAATTCCTATGTCCTTGGACAAATCAATGACACACAAGATGTACACCTCAATTCCTCAGAGAAGCAATTCCTGCCCAGCATAGGGGTAGTAGTCAGCAGACTTCAGGTTCAGCCTCATTTGCAGAAAGCCTTCTTGCTTGAGGTCACACCCTTCCTGGGAAAACCATTTCCAGTGAAGTGTGAGCATAAATTTTCAGCCATTTCAGCCCAATATAGACCACTGTGACAGGAAAATATTACTCCACATGTGTCCCGCCCCCACCTCGTTTGGCAACGGCTCTGTGGAGCTTGCATTAATTTTCAATTTCTTCCTCTGCTCAATACTGTTTCCCTCTTTTCTTTCACAAGCGTTGATCCCTAACAAACATCTTGCACTCCAGACTCTGTCTCAGTGTCTACTTCTGTAAAATGGACTAATAGTAAACCTTTGTCACAGTTTATTGGATGAGTTAGATGAGATAATGTTGGTAGATTATCTAGCACAGAGTTTGGCACAGAGTAGGGACTTAATAAACGTTAGGTGCTACTATTTCCATCCCTCATCTAGATTATTGCAATAGTCTTTGGATTATTGTTATTCTTTTAACCTGCTATTTTACAAGTTAGAAACTAGCTAGTCTGATATATAATATTATATAAGAATTGTTTAAAAAGTAAGAGTAATTTATCTGAGTGAAGGCCCAGGCAGTTTTCTGGTAACCTAAGTGCATAGGCTTCAGTGAATGGATTTTGCAAAATCATTTTTAAAATTATTTTACTAATTTTCGGCCGGGCACGGTGGCTCACACCTGTAATCCTAGCACTCTGGGAGGCCAAGGCGGGCGGATAATTCAAGGTCAGGAGTTCGAAACCAGCCTGAGCAAGAGTGAGACTCCGTCTCTACTATAAATAGAAAGAAATTAATTGGCCAACTTAAGATATATATAGAAAAAATTAGCCAGGCATGGTGGCGCATGCCTGTAGTCCCAGCTACTCGGGAGGCTCAGGCAGAAGGATACCTTGAGCCCAGTAGTCTGAGGTTGCTGTGAGCTACTCCAGCCTGGGCAACAAAGTGAGACTCTGTCTCAAAAAAAAAAAAAAAATTATTTTGCTAATTTTCAGCTGTGAAACATAGAATAGCAATTCTTTGATAATTGAAATATGCATAAGAGAGTTTTGGAGAAATTATTGCTTTTTTTTTCATCAGTTCATGATCTAAGTAAAACTGAGTAATCTGGAGATAGACAACGAAATACATAGGAAAGATAATTGACCATTCCAAAAAAGCTAAACTAATTTTCAACTGTATGGAACACTCATCTTTGATGACACCTATGGTTCTCAAAAGTGGTCCTCAAACCAGACGAGTCAGTATCATCGGAGAATTTTGGTAGAAACACAAATTCTCAGACCCCATCTTAGTTCTACTAAATCAGAAACTCTGAGTGTAGGACACAACCACCTATTTTAACAAATTTTCTAGGTAATTCTAGAGTATACTATGCTAAAGATAGAGAACCAGTGGGCTAGAATATAAAATGAAAGGATATGAGGATAATTCTATTCTTTGGGCAGTATAAGGGAGAGCCTAGCAAGTTATGTAAAGATCTTAAATGAAATATTTGAGACATCAAAGAAAATATATATATATATATATATACATATATATATATATAAACACAAAGAGACATACACAGGCTTAAAATATAAAAATAATTTTAAACATAAAAATTGATGCTTATGTTAAAACAATAGTGATAAAAGTATTACAGATTAAATCCAGTTTTCCAGGCAAATTTGTCACAAAAAAAAGTCCAAATTTTACTGTTTCTGTTGCTCACCTACAACTAAATGGCCTTCTATTTGATAGTTTCATGTGTCATTGGAACAGAGGTTGTGTCTGCTCAGATTGAACTGACATTGTAACTGTTTGCTTCCCTTTTTTATTTAAATTGTGTTACACTGAATTGTTTGGTTTTCATGGATCATTGACCGCATTTGTAAAATTGACAAGTCAGTGAAAGCTTGTGGAAATAAGCCTGTTTCTTTTTAAAGAAAAAAAGAAAGAAAGGCTGTTTGGGGAATCAGATTGGTTCCTTAAAATGAAAGCCAAGACTACAAAATTGCTCTGAACCCATCTCTTATCATTTTTAAAACCAATCATTTAAAAGACCTATCCAAAATGAAATAAATACCATAAATACTGAGTGGATAAAGTTTTAAATTTTGTATTACCCTGTGAGGTCTCCATGCCCTTTTCCAGGTATCCTGACCCACTCAAATTTTGATATTTGTGAGAATTTTTCTCAAATCTCAGCAAACAAGCTTTTTGTTGTACCGAATAAATCAGACCATGTCTGTGTGTGTGTGTGTAGTTATATGTGCAGATACAGGTTTATTAGAGACTCAAGGCAATACTGTAAATCCAAAAGAATGATACCTATAGGTTCAATTACAAATAGTCTGAGTCAGGAACAATTGTTGTTAATTCACGGGGTACATTTTTTATTTATTCAATCACATGTTTAGGAAATTCCATCATCCAACTTTTAAAAAAATTTTATTTTGAAATAATTATAGATGCATAAAAGTTTATGAACGAATACATAGAGAAACATCCTGTACCCTTCTCTTTGCATGTGCAATGTAAACTTCTTATACAATTATAGAATAATATGAAAAACAAGAAATTGACATGGGTTCAAACTATAAAACTTATTCACATTTCACCAGTCATGCATGTACTCATGCATGTGTGTATGTGTATCATTTGATGCAGTTCTATCATGCATTTCATAATCAAGATACTCAACTATATCATTCCCATAAGACTCCCCTGGTGTAGCTCCTTGTAGCTCCATCCCTTCCCTACCCTAATGCCTAACCCTTGGCAACCACTGATCCACCAGCTCTTTTTTCATCTCTATAATTATTTTCCTTTTTGATTTTTACAAAAAAATGAAATTATCTAGTATGCATCCTTTTGAGATTGGCTTTTTTCACTCAGTGTTATTTCCAGAGTTATATCCAAGTTTTTGTTTATCAATAGTGTGTTCCTTTTTACTACTAAATTATATTCAGATTTGGATATAAAACAGCTTATTTATCCATTCACCCTTTGAAGGACATTTGGGTGGTTTCCAGTTTGGGGCTATTATGAACAAAGCTGCTATAAACATTCACACACAAGTTCCCACGTGAATATAAGTTTTCAATTTCTGGAATAAATGCCTGAGAGTATAATTGCTGGGTTTCATGGTAACTCCGTTTTAGTTTTAAAAGGAAATGCCAAAGTATTTACCAGAATGTCTGCGCTATTTTACAATCTCACCCCTGCAAACATTAGACGTCATCACTATTTTTCATTTTAGACACTTTGATTAGTATACAGTGATATCTCATTATGATTTTAATTTGTATTTGTCTAATGACTAATGGTAATGGACATATTTTCCTGTGCTTATTTGCCACCTGAATATTCACTTCAGTTAAAAATGTCTGTGCATGTCTTTTGATCATTTTCTTTTCTTTTTATATTGACTTTTTTTCATTCACAAGGAAAATGATATGTAGTTGATCATGGACAACATGTTTTGAAATATGTACACATTGTAGAATGGCTAAAAGAAGCAAATTAACATATGAATTATCTCACATACTTACCCTTTTTTTGTGGGGAGAACACTTGAAATCTACTCTCAGTGATTTTCAAGAAATTGCACATTGCGATTAACTAGCCACCATATTGTACAATGGATCCCTTGAACTTATTCCTCCTGACTAAAATTTTATATCCTTCGACATTTTCCCAATCCCTCCCCCTCAGCCCCTGGTAACCACCATTCTACTCTCTGCTTCTGTGAGTACAACTTTCTTAGATCCCACATATAAGTGAGATCATATGGCATTTTTCTTTCTGTGCCCAGCTTATTTCATATAACATAATGTTTATTTGTATTTTTATAAAGCCCATTGACTATTTTCTGATTTGCTTTTTAATGTTGAGTTTGGGGAGTTCTTTGCATATTTTAGATTCCAGGCCTTTGTCAGATATGTGACTTGCAAATATTTTCTCCTAGCCTGTAGTTTATCTTTTAATCCCTTTAACAAGCTCTTTTATGGAGCAAAAGTTTTTAATTTAGATGAAATCAACTTATTGATTTTTTTCTTCTTATCAAATCTAAGAGCACCACCCAGTCCTGGGTCCTTAAGAATTTTCCCTATGTTCTTTTCTAAAACTTTTAGAGTTTTATGTTTTATATTAATACTCATGACCCATTTTGAAAATTAAAGTGCTCTTCTTTTTTCTTTCTTTCTTTCTTTCTTTCTTTCTTTCTTTCTTTCTTTCTTTCTTTCTTTCTTTCTTTCTTCTGATGGATGTCTAATTGTTCCAGCAGCATTTATTGAAAAGGTTAGACCCTTCTCTATAGAAATGCTTTTACACCTTTATAAAAAATTAATTTGGCATATTCATGTGGATTTATGCCTGGGTTTTCTATTCTGTTCCATTGATCTATGTGTCTGCCTATCCTTCTGCCAGTTCCACAATGACTTGATTACTTCAACTATATATATGTAGTAAGCATCAACATTGAGAATTTCTCCCATTTTTTCCTTTATTTTAACATTTGTTTTGGCTATTTTAATGCCTTTTCTTTCTTTATTAATTTTAGAATAAATATATGTTTACTAAGGACCTCCATGAGATTTTTGAAGGAAATTACATTAAAGCTATAGGTTAATTTATGTTGAATTTACATCTTTACTATGCTGAATCTTCTAATCCATGGATATGATGTGCTGCTCAAAGTATTTATCTCTTCTTTGATACATCATCAGCATTTTATAAATGTTTTCATGCTGTTACTGTAGATGTGAAATTCACACTTGTGTATTTAATTTTCTTATAAGTAATTGCAAATAGTAAATGAAAATGAATTTCTACCATGAATGGGTACTGAGTATGCTTTTTCTGCATTAACTGACATGATCGGTTTTTCTCCTTTTGCTTCTTGAAATGGTAGATTGCATTAATGAACTTTAAATATTGAACCAGTCTTGCATACCTAGAATAAATCATAGTTTATTATGATGCATTATTCTTTTAATACATTTTTGCATAATATTTTGCTAAAATTTTCTTAAGGGTTTTTTTTTTTCATCTAAGTTAATGAGAGATATTGGTCTAACGTGTTCATAATCTGTGATGTCTTTGTTGGGTTTGAGTATCAGAGTAACATTTGCCTCATGATATAAATTGGGAAAGTATTCCCTCCTTTAGTTTTTGGAGAAATTATACAAAATTTATGGGTTTTTTTTTTTTTTGAATGTTTGGTAAAATTTTCCAGTAAAACTATCTGGGCCTGGGGGTTTCTTGACCAGAACCTTTGAAAATAAAAATTCAGTTTGTTTAATAGTTACAGGACTATTCAGTTTATCTATTTAATTTCATCTGAGTTTTGTTGGTTTGCATTTTTCAAGGAGTGGTTCATTTCTTCCCACTTACTGACTTGATAAGTGTGAAGTTGTTCATAACAGTCCTTTAGCATCCTTCCTTTATTGTATTTTTAATAAATTTTGTGTACATTTAAGGTATACAACATGAGGTTATAAGATAAATATGTATGGTAAAATGATTACTATACTGGAACGAATTATAATAACATTTATCATCTTAAATTTTTACTCATGGATCTGTTGTGATCCTGTATTTCACCCCTGATATTAGTGATTTGAGTCTTCTCTCTTTTTATCTCTGTCAGTCTTGCTAGAAGCTTACCGATTTTATTGATTTTTTTTTATCTGAATCAGCTTTTAGTTTTATTAGTTTCTCTCTCATTTTCCTGTTTACACTTTTATTGATTTTGGAAATTTTCCTTCTGTCTTTCTGTTATTATTTTTATTATTATTATTATTTTTTTTTTTTTGGAGTTTACTGACACGGGGAAGCTGTGGGGGCATTAATTAGAAATGGAACATCCCATATGATTGGTTAAGGGGGTGCATATTTGGACTTCTCTGGTGGATCCTAAATTGGAATTGGGGAAAAAATTAGGGAAGATGTCAGTCACGAACCGAGTCCTGGCTAAGGGGCCAATTATTACAGATGCTATTGTTTTTTGTTTTTTTTTTTTTAATTGGGGGAAAACTACAAAGCATTTACAGTACAATGTTTACAGTAACAATTCGTAGTGAGCTGATTTTCCAAAATATATTACCACTCAAGTTGACTTATCTTGTTACATTCAAAAACCTACTCTGTCAAAGTAGTCCAGAGAGTACATACATAGTGCTCCAACTGTATCTACATACAACCAACACTCGATTTTAAGTGTACAATTAAATGATTTTCAGTGGATTTACCGAGGTGTACAG
>CAUYRT010020025.1:0-18153 GCA_963574885.1 Lepilemur ruficaudatus
CTTTCCTTCTTTCCTTCTTTCCTTCTTTCCTTCTTTCCTTCTTTCCTTCTTTCCTTCTTTCCTTCTTTCCTTCTTTCCTTCTTTCCTTCTTTCTTTCTTTCTTTCTTTCTTTCTTTCTTTCCTTCTTTCTTTCCTTCTTTCTTTCTCTCTTTCATTTCTTGTTTCTATTTGGAAAAACACCAAAGGTAATAAGGTAAAGGAAAAGTCTGACAATGAATCCTCAGTAGATAATTTATTGGTTCTTCTCTATTTAGATATTGAATATTAACATCCAAAGCCCCATAGCACATCCTACTTCATCTTACAGCTGTAAGTCTGCCCACTACAGCTGCTTCTACCCCACGATTAGGAACTTTACCACAAGAGTCAATTTACTAAGGAGAATGGTGTCTGTGGGAGCCAAAGTGAGCCCTCACTTTGAGTGTGCTCTGTGCATCCAAACTTGCATCCTGGATCTAAAGCAAAACCCAAATAAAAATCCTGGTTGTTGTCTATATTCAAGAAGTCCTATCTCCAGGTTGGAATATTATGATGAGCACCTCTCATCAGTTATAATGCTTAAAATATTAAAAGGAGATGCTAGATTTCCATGCAATCTACCAAATATGAAACGGGACCCCAGCCCCTGGCTGAGATGAGTCTTGATCTGGGGAAAGGAAGCTGGCAAGAACAAGGAGAATTATCAGGACTCCAGACAAGTACTGTAGAACTCAGTTCCAAGGAACTAGAAATCTATAGGAAACCATGTAGCAGCCCATGACTGGGAAAAAAAATGGTAATAGCTTGGTGAAAGTCTGTGGGCACAAAGGGGTCCAGAGATTTTCTTTAAGCAAATTTCCTAAGAAAGCAAGATTTATAGTTGATCTGTTAGTAATAGTGAGTGACATAAGTGAGGCTTATAAGATTATACTGGCAGGTCTGTTTTTGCTAGATTCAGAAGCTAAAATTCTAAGAAGGTTTTCACCACCTGCTGATGTTCTTGGCTGGAGTATGCAGGGACTGACAACAGTAGGAAATAAAAATTTATGACTCTGTAAATAAAATTACCACAATAAATATAATTGTGAAGTCTTAATACTTTATTCATAAAGTTCTAAAACATTGCTTTTAGAAAAAAATTAAATTTCCATTTTAATTTAAAAAAATAATTCTTCAAACTATACATGAGAAAAACAAACTTTTCCTCCTAAAGCCATGACATGGGAAGTATGTTTTCTTCATCAAAAATATTTATTCTTATAAACCACTAAGTGGCTATAGTGGGCAGACTTCATAAATTTGACATAACTGTCTTCTATCTTCTATTGTGAAAATTCCTTATAAGCAAAATCTCTTTTAATTCTTTTTAAAAATGGTTTTGTGTTTCTTCATTTTATAGTTATCTGAATACCATTCACTTAAATGATGCATTATTTTACATGTCAGACTTTTACTAGCTTTTTCTGAGTATAAACATCAACACAAAGAGAGGAAGAAATTATTTTATAAGATATAACAAATTAAAAGAAAGAAAAAACACAAATTTTGTTTAAGTAACTGACAATAGTTTTTGTCCTGTAAATAATTCAAGAATGCACATTTTTACTTTTACACTGAAAAGTTTACAGGTATTAATGTATGACTCCTCCTAAAGAATAACTCCTATGGAGAAGGATTAGGAAAAAGGACTGTGTTTCAAAGATGGAGTTATTTCTACATCTCAGCATACACAAACTCTAAATGCTAATCTTCACCCGTTTATTCACTACACGGCATACATTTAGCCCAAATGCAACCATTTGGCATTAAAAGAATTTTTAAAAAAAGAGTTTCTGCCTTCAAGAACCTTACTGTTAATTTGTATGTAAACTTAATAGATTTTAAATCACTCATTAAAAATAAAAAGAAACACTTTATGAAAATGAGCAATTATATTTGTTACAGCAGTTATTTTATTTAAAAATATTTTATTATAATTAGCAACAATTGGAGTTGATTTTTAAGTAATCAACTACAATACAGAATTTATTTAATTGGGGTGAAAGTTCATTTATAGAGAAAAGTTAATTCAAATCTAATAAGGAGACCTAGATTAAAATCTCTTTATTTTTTAGCAGAGGATGAAATGATTATTTCAGCCATCTGGACTTTCTTAGAGTAAGATTCATTACCATGCAGTAGTTTAGTTGGCTGTGTACAGAAAGGAGAGTATATTCCTGCAGATTCTACTTTTTGTCAACCTCATAAATGGTTCAGGTATTGTCACAGGCATAATTAGAGTACATCATTTGGACTGGCTATACCATTGTCAGCATTTTATTAAAATATGCATAGTTGATGCCTACTGTAGTCCAATAAGTAAAATCAGGAGAAAAATATTTTAATCGTAGCTGGTCTCCTGGAGCCAACAGTTGATGGTCAGATTATATAAAGGTAATTTGCCTACTCAGCTGAAAACCATATATAATTCCTAAGAGTATAATAGTAAAAAGACGGGTAGGATTCAGAGGGTGGTACTTAGTCTTCAAAAATACCCAGAAAGTTGTTAAGTACTCTTATTCTCCCACAAATCAGTAAGTTTAAATTTTGCACTCTGGAACTGTTTCCAAGAAACGTGTTAAGAGTACGTTTGTCAAATATATCCCATTGTAGATGGTCAAGCATTTTGAAATGCATGATGCTGACCCTAGTTTTAACAAAAGGCATGGGAATAGGGCTTACTGAGACAAATTATAACTTAACAGAGCACATTATAATTTTCATAATGCTCTTTGGAAGTCTAGAATATGCTCTCATTTATCGGCAGGAGTAGAAATACAGCTTTACACAGGAGAAAAAAAACCTTAAGTGCTATTTAGAGAAACTATAAGATGTGCTATGCATTTATCCAGAATCAGTACGATTTTTCTTTCTTGCCTGCGACAATGGTCATTAATCTTCGCACGCAGCCAAGTAGAAATCTGAGGTGTCATCCATGCATAGCATCACATTCATAGACTACTAGAAGCACATTTTGGAGTTCAGCTTACTGAATCATTGAGCAACTTACTTTCTCTAAAAGAAGTATACTTTGATCCATACCTGTCAAACTGGTAATGATTAGAGATCTTTACTGAATTACTTTTAGCAGCATCATCGTTTTTCAAAGCAAGAGAAGGCACATGCATATTTTGATTACAGTTGAAAGTACCCTGAGGGACATGAAATATGCATAGAAATGGCATCTGAAGTATAATCAGAGTTTTAGCAAATCAAGATTCAACTTCTTTTTTGTGACTCAGTCCCACTTCTTAATTTAGGTGTTCAGCTGGCACTGCTCAGTCACCACCAAGAAGGTCTCAAGAATCACATCGAGTCAATGACAGCTGAGTACAGCCAAACACACCCACTTCAGGTTAGAAGCCAAGGTGGCTGCAGAAGAGTTCCCTTGGGCACATATGGTTTATATGTGTTTGAATTATTATGAAAAATAACCTGAAAGAGATTCAGAAAATCTGGGCATAAACCTGATTCCACCCGTTACTTAGCTGTGTGCCCTTGGACGAGGAACATGACCTCTTGCACTGTAATGTTATTCATCGAGAAAATAGTAAAGTGGCTTACTCCACCTATCACACCAAATCCCTAGAAAGTTCAAATGAAATTATGCATATGAATGTGACATTCAGATTTTAAATGCTACGCAAGAGAAGACTTGATTATCATACTGCTACATTTTTGCCTCTTCACCTTTCAAGTGTCACCTTCCTCTAGCAGTTCAGGATAGATGGTCTGCCTCATACTAATTCCCGAACTAGTTCGCACTCCTGCTGATTCCTACGTGACTCTGTCTTGGGCTGTGCTTCATGGCTGGTCTCCTTCTGGGATTCTTCTAGAAGGTCATACCTCCACAAAACTGGGCCGGGGAAAGGGTGCTGTGTTTCTCTCCACTTCTCCTGCATATGAAGGTGGCATCTCAGGTCACTCAGATAAAGGTGGATTTGTCAATAAAAAGAGTTAGGACAACTGAGTCGAAAGGAGAAAATGGATTTATATTTCTCAACTTACATGAAGAAAGATTTCATATATAACAAAGACTTAAATGCAAAGTGTAAACTTATAATAACGCACAGGAGTGCCATGACAGCGTAAAGAGCTCCACAGACTTGCTTCCCAGCAAAACTGATGAAAATTAATTTTAAAAAACAACAACTGCTGTTTAAAATCTCTGGAAATGACACTAAGACTGTACAGCAAATAACAAAATATTTGGTGCAGAGAATCAACTGAAACTTGGGCGTAAGCAAGGCTGCACCCCTGAGGAGCAACGTCAGAGACCTCTCCTGGGGATGGAATGTGCAGCCTTGCAGACTCCCCCAGGGTTTCCAACTCAGTAGCTCTAAGGTGGGGCCCAAGAATTTGCAGTTCTAACAAGTGTCTGAGTGACGCTGATGCTATAGATCTGGGACCACAATTTTAGAAGCATGTTTCACGCATGCTCTCTCATGAAGATGGGAGAGGTGCAAGGCAAGGCCTATCCTAAAAGCATATTTTATGTCCCTGCTGTGTTTTCTCTCCCAAAAACCTGCTGCCCAAGGGCAACTGAGTTCTCATGGTTGAGCTCAAAGTCAAGAAACAGCACCCAGTTGATGCTGAAGTTGCTGGTTCAGGGGCCAGATTTTGAGTAGCAAGTGTTCTCTACCTCTAGCCCTTTCTTATGAATTTCTATCTTTTCATCTCCCTGGGATTTATCTGGATAATGTTTTCTTTTTATTCTTCTTCCACTTTCCAATTCTCTCTTCTTCTGTGTTCAGTCTATTGCCATTAAATTTTTCGTTTGGGTTATTATGATATTAAAGAAAGTGTTTGACTGTTTTCTTCAAACCTGTATGTCGTATTTATAAATCTTACCACCTGTAGGTGTTTTGATGTTTGACATTTATATATTTAAGCAGAATACACAGCTATTTTAAAATTTATATCTGAGGTTTGCAATTTCCTTAGTTCTGCTAGTTCGTATTTATGATGGCTGATTTCAATGTATGACTCGTTATCTTTGACTAACTCTCATTGGATTTAAAATCTTAGTTGTGAGCATTCTGTGGGGCCTGGGATGCATAAGCCCTGTTCCAGAAATTTGCATGTGCTTTTGCCAAATGATAGGAGTCACTAAAAGTCAGGGGTCCCCTCAGATAAAGTTCATATCTTGAGATTTCTTGTCACCCCAGGCTGAACATACCTACAGAGCAAATCCATGCAAAGGCAGATCCTTGTCCAAAATTCCTCATTTCCCCCTTTCCATTTTATTCTTCTGCCCTGCTCAGAGCCATGGCAGCCCTCTCTGAAGCTCCTGGAGATAACAGGACAAGGTGGGACTAGAGTGGGATTAGATGTAGTATATTATTATTCAAAGGACTTGGAACTTTGAGGTCCCAATTTTATTGGGAAAAGGGAATGCTAGAAGAATTTACACCTTGGCTACATCCTGGGCCTCAACTTCTGTTTTCCTGACTGTGTAATGCTCTCAACATCAAAGCCTAAGAGAACTTTACCAGCAAGTACCCCCAAAGTCAAAGTAGATTCAGTGCTTATATCTCTGCTAACAAAATTTTGTTTAAATATTGGACCTTGGAGTTCCCTGCTATCTTTGTGACTCCTTATTGGTTTATAAGGCGATTTTAAAATAACATATTCTTCTAGCACTTTTTACTGATTTTAATGGAAGGCCTGATTTAAGTGACCTCATCTTTCATTACCAACACCTGGAACAACCCTTAAACTCAAAATATATATTTTGACAATAATATAGATAATGTTGATAGATGCTAGGGTAGAATGTTTTCAAAAATTAAGTAATACCTTTTTCATTCTATTTTAAATACACTCCTTTCACCTGAATGATAGCAACCCTACTCTGAAGCAATGTAGGCTAGCAATCAGAATATTTTGAATCCAGCATTTTTAATCATACATATCCCATAATCGCTTTTGTTCTATTTTATACCTCAAGTCTCACTGAAAGATTATGACTTTTTACATAATAACCAGAAACTGCAACAGATTTGTTATAAAACAAAATCAAAACGTCTACATACTGTAAGGACAAATAAAATTTAAAAATAAGAGGCTTAATTCTCCCTGTTAAAAATAAGGGAAAAAAACTTGTGTTCTCTTCCCCCTTTTTAGAGTATTTTTCTTTAGAAAACTTACTTTCTCTGTCTTTTTGAATTGTACGAAAATCTTTTTAAAAGCTAAATAAGCCTCTTAACTAGTTTTACAACACCTAGGAATGTCTTTCTGGAGGACCAGGGAACGATCTCTTTGAAATGGAATCAGTAAGGAATGTAGTGCCCTATCCGCCAGTTTCCAGGAGGGGTAGGAACCTAACTTCAGCAACCACTCTCCAAACTGAAAAAGTATCTCCCATCATAAAGACGTGAACATTTTATTTTTCTTTTGGATAAAGCCAATTAACACAGATGGTCATCCCAATTACCAAATAAATGTATAATGAACAAATAGTGCTAACTTCCTCTTACTGGAGAACTAATTGTTGTTTATCTTGAGAAAATGTACACAATGGACATACCTGCTCGGTTACATGAAAGAGTAAGATTTCTTTTTATCTTTGCAATACCTTTAGCAATTGCCTGTGATATGTCTGATTTAATGCTTATTCAATGATAATAATTGTTTTCTTTCTCTTCTACCCTTGTGGAGAGGTTTTCTGGGCCACAAGAGATTTTGTTAATTGTATTTCTCCCGTAGGACCAAACGACATCTCCGTTGAACTGCTATTAAGTATATTACAAAGTAAAGAGTGAGAAATTCTTAGAGATTCTAAAACATATGAAAGAAAATTTCCAGTGACAGGCAGCTAGCACTATTCACAATAGCCAAGAGACAGAAGCAACCCAAATGCCCATCGGCAGAGGAATGGATAAACAAACTGTGGTCTCTGAATACAATGGAATATTACTCTGCTGTAAAAAGGAAGGAAATACTATCACATGCTACAACATGGATGAACTTTGAGCACATTACACTAAATGAAATAAGCCAGTCACAAAATACAAATACTACATGACCCCACTTATATGAGGAGTCACACATATTCAAATTCATAGAAATAGAAAGTAGAATTTTGGTTAGCAGGGGCTGGGAGGAGGGGTGAAGGAGGAGGTATGATTTAATAAGTATAGAGGTTTAATTGCAGGATGAAAAAGTTCTGGAGATTTGTTTCACAACAATGTGAATATACTTAATAGTATTGAAATGTACACTTCAAAATGGTGAAGATGAAAAATTTTACTCTGTGGGTTTTTTTTAACCATAATAGTAATAATAATTGAATATTACTGAATTATTAGAATAATTAGAATAATATAAAATAGCTTACCTTTGTAAGCTATTTCTAATTTATTTTGCCAGTTTTATCTTACAGCACTTCCACACATTCAACGCTCCAAAATCACTGAGTGGTCATTTGAAAACATTAGCTCTTCCATGCTTTCCCACATGCTCTTTTTTTCAGCTTAAAGTGCTCTGATCTGTTTTCTCTGATTTAAGGCATTCCTCATCCTGAACTAAAAGCCATCAAGTAATCATCAGAAACGGGAAAAGGAATAGTGAAAAAAACAAGAAGACAGGAAGAAACATGTTCAGATACGGCTATTGCCAAGTTCCAGGGCACCCTCTTTGTTGCTAAAGCAAAAACTTTTTAACTAGGCTTACTTATCATGTCTTAATTTGGCCGTGGCTATCAATTAGCTCCAGCTTTTGCTACTCTGGCACATGAGCTTTCCTCTAGTTGTATGTAATTTCCTTCGGTAAAGAGCCATGTTCTTTCTCATTTCCACACTGTATCAATCCTTTTGCATATCCCAGGGCACCTACCCACTCCCTCTTCACTGGAGTAATTTCTACTCATGTATTAGTTTATACATATTTGCCTCTATAAAGTCACATCCAACAAATAATGCCTTGGGCTACATGTTGTTCCCGTCAAGTTCTACACTGTTCTAATTCAGGAATTCCTCACTTACAATGCTTAATATGTGTTGGAATTGCCATGTTTTTGTCTTGAACAGTACCCTTAGAGCCTCAGCACTCAATAAGATTTGTGAATTAATGAATGGATGAATAAATCAGTTGTTTTTCTTGTGATTTGAGGAGGCACACAGGAAAAACATATCCTAAAACAGATGTTCATGGAGTAGAGATTGACAAGATGATGGGTTAATGACCGCAGAGTTAAGAGTGATTGAGGGAGTCCTGCTTCCATTTAAGATGCAGACATTCACAAAAGAAAATCACTCCCGCTCTGACAAGAACTAGCTGGACAATCTACAAAACTATGATTATTTTAAGCCTGTCACAGAGCTGGTGTCACAAAATAACCAAATGAACTAAACTCAGAAAATTGGAGGTTCAGTCACACAGGGCCTGCCCAAGCTTGAGAGGGAAATGGGAGAACTGAAAACTTCAACATTCTAGATTGCATAAGTACGAGATAGTGGAAGGAGATACCATGCAAGCAGGAGGCATAATAAAGCCTGTGTGACCATATTAATATCAGACAAAATAGGCTTTGAGGTAAGTAATAACACCAGAGTTAAAGTAGAATATTTTATAATTATAAAAGAATTAATCTAATAACAAAGCTCCCTAATACATGAAGCAAAAATTTACTGAACTAAAAAGAAATACGAGAAACTCACATTAATATTTGGAGACTTTAGCACATTTGAATGAATACTTGATGGAACAGCAGAAAAAAGATCAGGAACGATATAGGCAATTTGAACAATGCTATTAACTGTCTCCTAACTGACATTTGTGGAACACTATACTCAACAACCACAGAATTTCTATTTTTCTCAAATGAACCATATTTACTGAGATAGATCATATATTGGGCCAAAGCACACAATAAATTTAAAATGATCAAAATCATACAGATTATGTTTTCTGATTGGAAAAACAGTGCTAAGTTAAAAATCAATAACAATAAGAGACAAAAAAAAAAATATCCCTAAATAATCCATGGTTCAAAAGAAAAATTACAAAGGAAATTAGAAAACATTTTGAACTGAACGATAATGAAATTTACAATATACCAAAATTTGTGAGATGATCTAAAGCAGAATTTACAGATAAATTTATAATTCCATATGCCTATATTAGAAAAAGAATTAAGTGAGAAGCCAAGAGTTTTTCTCTTTTTTACATATCAATTACTGGTAGAACACTAAAGTTAAAAAAAAAAATAGAGACTATAACTATTCATAAATAAATGTATATATCTTGGAATTTATATTTAATTTTAAAAATTTGCTCTGGACAACTATAATGTTGAAGACTGGTTTTGATTTTCATTTTTTAACACCCATATCTGGCTATGATGGAGTAACAAAAACATCAGATTTACTCTACTGCCATAACAAGTAAAAAAACTGGTCAAAGTATATTAAACCACTGCTTTCAGACTTTTAAGAACTAGCATTACAGAACTGTGATCTTTCTGCTATGGAAAATAAATGAGATAATCCCTACATTTGTCCCAACTTTATGCCTGGAGGCATATTCTGGACCTTGGAACAGGAAGGGAAATTCCAAACAAAGCACTGATTTCTAAGCATCTGATGTGGCTAGAAGTTGTAAGGCAGACTTCAGAAAAAGTGGAGCCATGCAGACAGAGCTCTGCAAATCTTCTTTCTAGATGTCCCTAAGTCTTTGCTGACTAATAAGATGTGCATATGAAAAGTGGAATTCCATGAGGTCAGGTAAAGAATGCTGGATCTGAGAGATGATCAATTCACAGAATTCACACAGGATAAGTATTGCTTAAGTTCAAGCCAGTCATGGTAGAGAGGTCTCATGTCACTGATCACACTTACTCATGACAACAAATAAGCCACATCTTAATACACAAACAAACAAACAAGAAAAAACTATCATTGAATGCCACTGTAGATTTGCCTTACTTCAGCTTAAAAACAAGCCTAGAAAGGATCAAACTGACCATGAGTAACTTAGCTGCTGATCATAACGAAGATTAATGCTTTTTACAATAAGGATCAAAGTGATGATTCCAAGTAATCTGTCTGCAGCCCACTGCAATGGACAAGACTATAGGAATACAAATACAATGCACATCTAACATGTTAAGAGCTAACAATGGCATTCAATAAAAAATTCACAAACATGAAAAAAGCAAGAAAATATGACAAAGAATATGAAAACTTCTGAGTAGATTAACTTAAATCTCCACATTAAAAATGTATTATCTCATTATTTACTTCCCTATATATATATAAAACCTTCCCTATAATATATATAACCAAAAATTGCAAAGCGTGCAAAAAGGCAAGAAAATATGTCTGAAGAGACAAAATAATCATTAGAAAAAGATGAGGTTTGACACAGATATTGTAATTATAAGGCAGGGAACTTAATTATGATTAGTAATATGTTAAAGGCTTTAATGGAAAAGGTAGACTGCATGCAAGATTAGATAGGTAATTTCAGCAGAGAGATGGAAACTGTAACAAGAATTAAATGGAAATGATAGAATTATAGCCAAAGTGTTCTATTTGATATCTTTGCCTTTAGCCTTTTTTCCCTTTAAGTCACCATCCACACCACTGAAAAAAGTAATCTTTCTTAATTATCAATATTTTATAGCTTTACTATGATTAAGAATCTTTAAGAATAAGCTATACAATGAAAAATGTAGAGGATTAGCACCAGACAGATTTAGAATCAAATGCAGGCTTTATCATTTCCTGGCTATAAGATCTAGAAAAACTTAATGTAAACATTTTCTGAACCTCTATTTCTCCATCTGAAAAGTAGGAATAATAATAAGTCTATTATAAGCATTAAAACAGATAATAGAATACCACTATTCATAACACATGTTAAGGGATAAATAAGTGGCAGCAGCTATTATCAACTCTATTAAATTGTAACCTTTAGAATTTATCTTATATCACTTATATCACTGTTTTATAATCCTGATAGGATATTTATCTGTCATTATGTTACATTTCATCAGTCATGTTCTCTAATGACCTTAAGATGTTGAACTTTCCTGAGCCTCCCTGACTGTTCCAATCTTGTAATATTTTCTTACTGTGTTTCTGTAGCATTTGTAGCTTGTACCAAGAATATAGTATTTATTATGTTGCCATTTTCTCTTCCCCAGTTAGCACACAAGCACATCAAGGGCAACAGCTTTTCCTTCTATTTCTGTAAATGGTCCACTCTTCCTGGTGTTGTTTAAATAAACTTTACTTTTTATTCTTGCCAAATACTGTATCATATTCAAGATGTGAAAAGGTAGAAGTCTTTCCGTGATACTTTAAATAAGTTCTATATTTTTGAAATTTTCTTAAAATATCATACAATATTGACATCCATTAAACCATATTAGTTGAAGGACAAGAATTTTTATTTCTGTCTTTCCCAATCAGTTTTCCTTAGAATTCCTAGATATAAGTATATGCCAAAGAAAACTTTCTGCATCAATTCTGTTTTTGTTTCCAAATGTTCAATTTTTTATTCCATTTATATTTAAGACATCTTGTTAGCAACAGAGCCCCTAATTATATGAAATTATTTCAAAAAATATGACCTAGCCCTTGAGTAAAAATGAATTTTCCTGAATGCAATAAACAGAATGTGCTCTTTCAGAAATACACAAAAAAGAAGAAACTGCAATTGTGTTTTATGCTAAGTACTTGTGAATTTCATGTGAATAATAAAAAAAATTAAATGACAAATATAATTCAATAGAAAGTAAATACCTTCTCTATATTTTATTCACACTAAGTAGAATAGATTGACAAGCAATACTCAACAGTTATGATGATGTCCTTGTAGCTGAAACTGAGAAGTAATAATATTTGACAGTAATAAATAAAACTGGTGGCAATGCTGTCAGGTTTTAGTCTAAATGTCAATTCTTGGCACACCCATGGTGAAAGAATGACCAGAAGCATCAAAGTAAGGCAGGCATGAAAATGAGGTTTATTGAGGAGAGAAAGATAGGATTACAGGGCAAGAGCAAGATACAGGCTTACAGAGCATGATACATACACCACAGATCATGATCAGACCCCTTGCTGCCACAGGAAAAAGAGCAAAAGGAAGGGCACAAAAAAGGGACTTGGTTGTGGTCTGTGTCTTGATTGGACAGTTGGGAGTCACATGACCTGAGTCTTAAGTACACACACAGGTTGTTCCAGGTCAATTTCCGGACTCTATGGTACCTATGTGGCTTGGCCCATGGGCTAGAGAGTCCCCTGGTTTCTTTTGCAGCTGGCAAGCTAAATTATGATTGGCAGATTCATAGGGTATTCCCTCCTCCCCATGTATGACAGTCGCTCAGGTGATTAGGGTGGGGCAGGACCAAGATGGGGGCCACAGCACCTACTTTCATCCCTAGGAGACCTGAAATCTCTTGCTACCTACCTAACAATGCCGGCATATTATATACTCCAGTCTTTCAATGATATCTCTTAATTATTAATCAGAGTTCAGTTTGTATTATATTTTAAGATGTATTTTCAGTTTTTCAGGAATGTGTTTCAGGACTTCAAGTGTAGAGTAGATTGTAGTTTACCTGCTGCTATTATATCTGTGCTCATTTCTCTGCCACTTCAGATGCCCAAAATAGTCTTGTAATATTACTCCCCTGAAACTACTTTAATAGGTCTCTTTTGAAAATTCAAGTCCTTGGTTTGACTCACAGCATCTATCTGGACAATGAGATTCCTGAGAGCAAGGGTTTTGTATTATTCCCTGCTCACATAGAGTAAACCTTTAATAAACATTCAATACATTAATTATAAATTCTAGAAGGGACCAACATATATTTATTGGTCAAATGAAGAAACTAAGGACATTGGACATAGAGGAATTGCTCAAGCTCACAGCTAGTTGATGACAAAACTGGGATTTAAAACCTGTTATTCAGGTTCCTGTTCTAATATGCTTCCAAATATTCCATGTTTCAGTACATAATCTTATGCGTAATTATTCTTAATAGAGGGAAGTCATTCTTGTATAGATATTGACATATGAAGATACTGATCTCATTTGGACAAAAAAATATATATAAAAGTACTATTAATCCCCAGTCAAGCCAGATCCAATTTTTTTCTCCCAATGTAGCTCTGACCTGAGGGATGAGGGAGTGGGGAGGATATATTTTTAAAGAGACTGTTTGCTTTGGATGAAATCCATCAGAATGTTTAAGAAACTGGACCCAATGGAAGGATTGTATTAGCTCAATCACCAAACCTTTAATATAATAGATAAAAGAATAAGAGCAAGAATGGGTACTGATTTTCCCTGTGTTCTGATAATTGGTCCAGTTAACTGTTGGATGTTTTCAACTATATTTACAACATCAAGCTACAAATATACAAATTCATTTTCCCTGGGGTAAAGAGTGATCTGTACATTTTTTGGAGACAGCAGAAATTTATATTCCAAAGGCATGCCCTTGCTCTTCTGGGGTCCATAGGATTATTGGAGGTGCAGGAGAACGAGTCTTGAAGAAGTGAGGGTAGTGTACAGGTAAAGACAAAGAGAAAATATGGCTGATGTGAGAGAGGGAGGGTTTCTGCTTTCTCATTTTAGCCCTCTTACGTAACAGCTCTGTCCTTGGATGTAACATACGCCCTCCCTGCCTAGAAATCACAGTCAGTTATTTTAACATGATCTCCTCTAGAGCAATCAGTTCCCTTGCATTTTATCCTGTCAACCTAGCAGTGGTTTTCATTGTTCCCATTTATGAACTTCTGAGAGCAGCTAAAAAAGTTAGATAAAATAAGCTAGAATCTGACCACCAGCACAATACTATGACAAACTCCACCACAAATTATCCCTAATTAACTGCAATCCCTCTATTTTTACATTCCCTTGACTCCCTTGAACCTCTTTGTCTCCTAAAACTGAGCCTGAGATGGGGATTCTGGTTTCAGTGATTTCTTTAAAAAAAATTTGATGCCCTCAGGAGAAAAGTAGTGAGGAATCAGGAGAAGGAGAAGGAAAAAAACCCAATAAGAATGTGTTTTCACTTGCAGGCTAGCTTCAGCCGGATCCCACGACAAAGCTCGGCATCATTAATTGCACCCACAGAGTTCGTCCCACCTTGAATCAAAGGATATCACAATCTGATTCTTCTTCACCTCCAGGCTTATGCTGAAATTATCCCATCAAAGATCAACTATCTTGTCACCAAATTCAATGACATTTTCTTAGTTTAAAACTTCCCGTATGTCATTTACCAGCAATAATTAACCCTTTTTCAAATTTCTCCACTTGGATAAAATGATACAGAGAAAAATGTATATCCCGTTTGCTTAGAGGATTGGTATGGAAAAAAATAACACATTTAATATTTTAAATTTACCTTTTTTTGTCTTGTCTTCCCAAATACTTCTGTAGTCTGTAGAATAGAGACCACACCTGATATTTTTTGGTTTCCTTAATGTCTAGCGGACATTGTGATGCTCATGGTAACAATTCAGCATACACCTCTGAAGACACAAAACGTGTCTTAATAGATTCAAGACAAACAGGATGAGAAGTATATGCTGCTCAGCTTCTCAACTGCTTTTACAAATTATTGTTTCGGAACTGTTTACTCTTCTTAAAATAATTCCCAAACTATTCATTTAAATGGAAAATTCCTGGAAAATCACAAGGTACAAATTGTGAGGGCATGAGCTATACCTGTTGAGTATGTCATTGATTAACATATCTATTATCAGTAGTGATGGTGTATTTGGTCACTGATAAAACATAAGAATAAATGAGTCAAAATAGATAACATGTATGTATATAATATATATGTACACACACACACACACACACACTCTGCACATGTGCTGCCCTTCCAGGGCCAGTGTACATTCCTCCACATTGGTATCCAATTGGAAGGAGGGAAGGGAAGGGAAGGACTAAGATATACTCCACAATTCTAAAATATATTTGGCCATACATAAACTTCCTCCCGAAAGAAACAAAGCAAATAGCTTTTTAAAGTTTCCTTTTCAGGAGTTAAGGTTACCTACAGAATGAATGCTATAGTTAAAATTCTTGTCAAAGAAAGGTTAACTTTTTTATAAAGCTAACACCAATTCATCCACACCCTTAGAATTTAGTGTACAGATAGGTTGTTCTCACTCTGGTGAAAAAAATCAAAAAATATTTTTTATCCCTCGAAATGATGCCTTAGGAGTACAGGTTTGGGAAAAATCAGTGCCAGCCTCATTTAACACCCTCATTTGTGCTTTATTATTTACTGCTGCCTTGGATCTGATATTTAAGGTAGATTTCAGTTTACTCATATCAGCAAAACTTTTGCCAACTCATTGGTAAGAAAGCCACATCTTCTTGTGGCTTGAAACTTAACACATCCTCCATGAAGTCACTGTGAGGGATAAATGGACTACCATAACACCATTCTTTCCCACTCACCTTTATGGTTATAACTGCATCTAAAAGTCAACGTGGCTGTCACTGATCCATCTTGGCATTCTGGCTGATCCTCCAGGTAGTCAATCTTGCTGCTTTAAACCATCAGTATCTGTAGTGCAAGTATGTCAAGCAACAGGAATAGGGAGTTCAGCATATCATTGGCTGTCTAAATCAATCATTTTTTGAGCATGAATAAGTCATGCTTAAATGGATGGCTTCAGCCTACATTTGGAAGCACTTGTGTGAGGAGAAGGTTGAAAAATAGAATAAATTCAGGTTTGGGGAAGCCACACTGCATTCTCCTTTAGCCAGTCTCTTTTTTTCTTTGTTCTACCAAAATGATAGATATACAATCATTTTAATACAAATCCTGCTTAAGTCTCCTGAAATGGATTTAATGGAACAGCTTGTGATATTCCAGCAGAGAACTCATTAAGGAAATTCAAGATTCTGAAATCAGAATAGCGTTGCTGCCTTTCAGAACACGAGATGATGGATGGAAAGGTCTCGCTATGCATGTTTACCGGCAGGCAGGTGTATTTCATTCTCTTGATCCCTTAAAGAACAGTTGAAGGATTTTTTCAGCATTAACTTCTCTCTTTCCAGCTCCATCATCAATCTGTAATTCATTTCGGGAAGTGCTTTTGCTGGGCATCTGTTGCCGTGAGTCTTTCGTTGGTTTCTTTTGAAGGTCACACCTTTGTATGTTTCTTATAGCCAGAGTTGAGATTTTGCCAAGAGCAACGAATTATGTGCTGAGGGATCGACCTACATTTCTTCAATTTCACATTTTCCATAGCCTCTGCCATATTTAGTTGCATATAAATAAAGGAACGCCTCACTGCCCCAAAGGAAACCTTAACCATCAGGAATATAGCCGAGGAATGGAAATGAAGACAAAAACAAGACCTCTGTGCTATAATACATGCCCTAAACTAACACATGTAATGTTTAGGGGGAATTTCCAAAATTCTCATTCAGTGTTCTCTTCCTCATATTTTAGAACAGTGTCAATAAGCCTAGTGGTATAATTTCCTGTTCCATATCAGATTAGAAACATCAAACTAGACAACCTGGGAAAAAGGTCAGGAACTGTATGGGAAGAAAAGCTGGCAACATTTAAAGTAGAAAAAGTGTAATTGTCTAGCAGTAGAAGGGAAACAAAAGTTCACAGATTACATTGCATTCATATAATAGAATACTGTATTGCAAACAAACTGGATTATCTAGAGCAGGAACCAGCACACTTTTGCAGTAAAAGATCAGCTAGTAAATAGTTTAGGCTTTGTGGGCCATACGGTTTCTGTCACAATTACTCAGCCCTGCTGCGATAGCACAGAAGCAGCCATAGACAATATATAAGCTAAGCTATGTTCCATGGTTAATATCCCAATAAAACTTTATTTACAAAATCAGGCAGCAGTCCAGATTTGACCTTCAGGCTCTAGTTTACTAGTCCCTGACATAGAGTAAAGCGAAGAAATATAGACAAGTCTCAAAACATAATTGGAAGTGAAAAAAGCAAGTTCTTGAATGATATATATATATAGTGTGAGGTCATATACATATTAAAGTATAAAAAGATGTGACATTTCAGTATATAGTGTTTATAGATACACACACATATCCTAAAAGCATAAGTGCATTTAAAAAATAATAAATACAATATCCAGATAGTGATTAAATCTAGAGGGAAAGTTTAGGAGATGGGGAAAAAAGGGAGTGTCAACTATATCTATAATGACTCTTGTCTTCTTAAACTCTGTGTTGGCTACAAAGCTGTTCATTGTATTATTCTCTATACATTTTTGTATGCCTCAAATATTTCATAATCAAGAAAACAAGCATTTTAATTCAAGCAGCATAACATGCTGGGGCAATATAATAAGGGTAAAAAATGAGTTTTGCAACCTAGTATCTCCGAGTTTTTCAACAGTTTGCATGCAGCAAAAATATCATGCACATAATTACAAATTTAAGATGAAAATGAAAAATATTTAGTACAAGTTTTGTTAAAGGATCCAAAGACATTTTAAATATGTTTGAGAGAGGAAAAAGTATTGACACTTTGAGCTAGAATATCATGATGCTTATAATACTTTCTGTTGTTATAATCATGTACGTAGAACATCTCATCTTTGATTTGCCTAATAAAGAGTTTTTATTACATATCAGTTTTTTATCTAGTCAACATTATTTAGGAGATTTATATACATACATACATATGTATTCGGATATACCCTCAAAATGTCAGGAAGTCCCTCTTTGGCTACTTTATATAGAAGCGACTATGTAAAAAGTGGTATTGTGCAGGCTTACTTACTTGTTGTAAGTGGCTCTTGTGCAGGCTTTAATCAAAAGGGCATGTGATTTGCAAATCAGGGGATTTATGAAAGTTATTTCAATATTAATTGTCTCTTAAATACCATTACCAGGCAATACAATCAGTAACAAAGTAAACAAGTAAAATAAGTACAATAAGAAAGATGCATGGGGAGGAAATTCTTTCTTCTAAATGTGTACTTTTAAGGATTGTTCCTGAAAGTATACAATTTTTTTCTGGTTGCTAGGAATCAGAATAACAAACCTACAGAGGTTACATCCTTATTGGAAAACAATAACAAACCACTTTTCATCTAAGTACATTTTCGCTATAGTTATCAATATAGTCTAGATAATATTTTAATGTTGAAAGCACAC
>CAUYRT010020026.1:0-29197 GCA_963574885.1 Lepilemur ruficaudatus
CACAAGAACAGGGATATTGACTAGTGGAACAGAACAGAGAACCCAGATATAAAACCATCCTCATATAGCCATCTAATCTTTGACAAAGCAGACAAAAACATACACTGGGGAAAAGAATCCTTATTCAATAAATGGTGCTGGTAAAACTGGATAGTCACATGTAGAAGACTGAAACAGGATCCACAGCTTTCACCTCTCACAAAAATCAACTCATGCTGGGTAACAAACTTAAACCTAAGGTGTGAAACTATTAGAATTCTAGAGGAAAACATTGGAAATACTCTTCTAGACATCGGCCTAGGCAAAGAATTTATGAAGAAGACCCCAAAGGCAATCACAGCATCAACAAAAATAAGTAAATGGGACCTGATCAAATTAAAAAGCTTCTGCACAGCCAAAGAAACTGTCACGGGAGCAAACAGACAACCTACAGAATGAGAGAAAATTTTCGCAAGCTACACATTCAATAAAGGGCTGATACTATAATCTATTGAGTTCTAATTGTACTAATTCTCAGCCTGTGACCTTCAACAAAGTAATTTCTCTAGTCCTGAGTTTTCCTATCTGTAAAATGGAATGATGAAAGTTTATTTATTCATTCAGCCTATAACCACATTTTTATTCAGCATCTTCCATACTGCTAAAATCTATACCAGAAGGGAATAAGCATAATTCCTACCTTCTTGGACTTTGAAACTTGCCTTTAATATTGCATTACTTCACTTTTGGAATAGAATTCAAGCTTTGAAAGGGTCTGTAAAAGGAGCCAATTAAACACATATTTTTTAGCATCTGTGATTCTAAATTTGAGCTAGGTGCTGATGTTCTAGAACCATAATCAAATACCCCAAATTAATAATGCTTGAATGTATGTAGTTCTTTATACTTTGAAAGGTACTTTCTTGTAGTCATTACATGTGAGCCTCACAAAACTCATTTATAACTGCTAGGTTTTTTAACCTGGACTATCCACCCACCCACTTCTAACTCTGCCTTTGCTTACATAAGAATGCCTTTCTTTGCATTCTCAGATGTATTTATCCAGAATACTTATCACACTTGCAATTAAATAGTGAACCAGAAAATTTATTAAAGTCTGCCTCCTCTTCTAGATTGAACCCATATTCTAGCTCATTGCTCTGTTCTAGTATTTAAGACATAGCAGGTACTCAATATATATCTATTGTACATAAATTTATTTTCACTTTAATATGTTTATAGATGAAGAATATGAGTCTAAGAGGTTAAATGGCCAAAGTCACACATTGAATTCTACAAGAACCAGGTTTAGGAGAGTATCCAATCAAAAGGTTTCAGTGTTGCTTGGATTGGACAGGATATGAGTTTAGATCATATGCGTCCTTTGCTTCCTACCTTGATTCTTTTTTGATTTTAGTTGCAGCCACAGCAGGCAGTGCAGCACACCTAGGCATATGTGTTGCAGGGAAAGATGGAAGGTGACCAAGTATATAATCCCTATTCCTCAGGAATCTTGCTCCATATGGCTGACTCCCTCAGTAAAATAAATTTTTCAAGTGATGAGAATGTCAAATTTAATCAAAGATTTTAAATTTTGATGAAAGTATTATTTTAATATTAGATATCAAATATATAACAGGGCACATCATTCCTTTGGAAATTAGCAATATTAAACTTAATTTTTTAAAAAAAAATTAGAAAATACAGAAAATGAGACAAGAAGTTTGTCTTGATATCTTGTATCTCACTTTATTATTTTCTCTTTCCCAATTACAGAATCCTAATGAGTGGATTTATCTAAATGGAAAATGTGTCTGTATAATAATAAAACTGTATTTTTTCTTTCCTCCTTCAAAAGCTAGCTCCTTTGTTTAGCAAACCGTATTTACTCACTCACATTTTGTGTTTTTGCTCAAGTGTCAATTTCCCTGTGAAGTCTAATTCTATTAAAATCTATTTGCCTGTGGCCATGCCATCTTTAAATTTTCCTTAATTTGCATGCACTTCATATCTCAATGCAAAGCCTAAAATGTCTGACACAAAGGCTATTCATAACAATACTTTTGATTGACAGGAAGGTTTATTATGCATTGATATGACATCATATTTATGTATAACAATGACTTTTTGACTGACAACTAAGCAATGATAGAATTCTGGACACCTTCTATATACCATTTTTTAAAATAAGACAAACTAAAATATCCAGATAATTGGCTGACTTTTTTAGTTTTCATGTCAATTGCTTAGCATTGGGTATGGGTAGACACAATGAGCTAGTGTCTAATTTTTCACCTTTTCCGGTGGTGAAAGATGATATTTTGTTTCAGCAGAGCATCATATGGTTCTATTAATACTTGCTTTTTTTAAAAAAAATGATTTTGACTGTTAAAAGTTGGCAATATCTATATGACTTGATTAATTGACTTGATTAAAAAATAGGCATGCTTACTACTGATCTGTAGAATATTTTCAAAATCCCAGTGGTGACAGTAGAAAATCTTAATGGGATTCTGCATTCTGGTCTGATGGTAAGGCTTTCAGAAGGCATGATCTGTACCAGTGCATAATATTGTCAATCAATTAACATGTGTTTCTGGAGAAACTACCATGGAGTTGGCACTTAATAAGAATGAGCATGCCCTTGGATATCATAGGTTCAGTTCCAGACCACCCAAGAAAGTGAATATTGCAATAAAGTAAGTCACATTCATCTGTTGATTTCCCAGTGCATATAAAACTTATATTTATACTATACTGTAGTCTATTAAGTGTACACTAGCACTATGTGTAAAAAAGTACACATCTGAATTAAAAATACTTTATTGCTCAAAATGCTAACAATCATGACAGCTTTCAATAAGTTGTAATCTTTTTGCTGATAGAGGGTCTTGCCTCAAATGCTAATGGCTGCTGACTGATCAGGGTCATGGTTGCTGGGGGTTGGAGTAGCTGTGGCAATTTCTTAAAATATTTAGTAAGACAGTGAAGTTTGCCACATCTTCCTTTCACAAAAGATTTCTCAATAGCGTTGCTGTTGATAGCATTTTATCTGCAGTAGAACTTCTTTCAAACCCTTTCAACAATGTTCACAGCATCTTCACCAGGAGTAGATTCCATCTTAAGAAACCGCTTTCTTCACTTATCCATAACATAAGCATTCATCATTCATTAAATTTTTATCACAAGCTTGCAAGAATTCAGTCATGTCTTCAGGATCCACTTCTAATTCTAGTTCTCTTGCTATTTCTTCTATATCTACCGTTACTTACCCCACTGAAGTCTTGAACCCCACAAAGTCTTCCATGAGGGTTGGAATCAACTTATTCCAAACTCCTGTTAACATTGATATTTTGACCTCCTCCTGTGAATCACAAATGTTCTTAATGGCATCTAGAATGGTGAATTCTTTCTAGGAGGTTTTCAATGTACTTTGCCAGATCCATCAGAGGAATCACTATCTATGGCAGCTATAGCCTTATGAAATGTATTCCTGAAATATGAAGACTTGAAGTTCAAAATTACTACTTGATCCATGGGCTACAGAATGGATATTGTGTTAGCAGACATGAAAACAACATTAATCTCCTTGTACATCTCCATCAGAGCTCTTGGTTGATCAGGTGCATTGTCAATGAGCAGTAATAGTTTGAAAGGAATCTCCTTTTTTCTGAACAATAGGTCTTAACAGTGGGCTTAAAATATTCAGTAAATCATGCTTTAAAGAGATGTGCTATCATTCAGGCTTTATTCCACTTCTAGAGGACAGAGTAGATTTATTTTAATTCTTAAGGGCCCTAGAAATTAAGAAGTGATAAATGAGCACTGGCTTCAGTTTAAAGTGACCAGCTACATTCACCCCTACCAAGATGGTCAGTCTGCCCTTTGAAGCTTTGAAGCCAAGCATTGACTTCTTTCTAGCTATGGAAGTCCTAAATGCCATCTTATTCCAATAGAAGGCTATCTCATCTACATGGAAAATCTGTTGTTTAGTATTACCACTTTCATCAGTGATCTTGGCTAGATCTTTTAGATAACCTGTTGCAGCTTCCAAATCAGCTCTTGATGCTTCACCTTGCACTTTAATGACAGAGATGGCTTTTTTCTGTGAACCTCATAAACCAACCTCTACTAGCCTCAGACTTTTCTTCTTCAGCTTCCTCACCTCTTTTAGACTTCATAGAATTGAAGGGAGTTAGGGCCTTGCTCTGAATTAGGCTTTGCTTTAAGGGAATATTGTAGCTGGTTTAATCTTCTATTCAGACCACTAAAACTTTCTCCACATCAGCAATAAGGCTGTTTCACTCTCTTATCATTCATGTGTTCACTGGAGTAGCGCTTGTAATTTCCTTCAAGACCTTTTCCTTTGCATTCATAACTTAGCTACTATTTGGCACAAGATGGCTTCTTCACTAAGCTTAATCATTTCTAGCTTTTAATTTAAAATATATTATTTTAAAATAATTTTAAAATTAAATAATTTAAATATTTTAAAATATTTTAAAAATAAAATAATTTAAATATTTTAAATACATATTTAAAACACTTTAAAGTGACAGACATGTAACTCTTTCTTTCACTTAAACACCTAGAGGCCATCATGGGGTTATTACTTAGCCTAATTGCAATATTGTCATGTTTCTGGGAATAGAGAGGAGAGTAAGAGAGATAGGAGAACAGCCAGTTGTCAGAACATACATAACATTTATCACTTAAGTTTGCAGAGTTATATAAGCACGGTTTGTGGCACTGTTTTGTGAAAGGGTCCTATGTGCAAATTGACCCTCAAAAGCAGAAGGAGCTGAGAAACCAAAGAATGAGGTAGACTAATTCAGTTTGTGGGTAAAAGGAAATTTATTAGGGAACCTATGGACTGAAGCATGGTTTGGGGCAGCAGTAAGACAGATATCTCCACACTGTAATCCCCTCAGACCCAGGGCTTATATATACATACTCTTCTAAGGAATGTGTAAGATAATTAAAGCCAACCTTCTAGGAAAAGACAAGAATGCTGTGTACATTATAGCCTATAATTTGTGTGATAACATCACGGTTGTTTGGACCTAAAGGTAGGATTTATGGTTGAGTATGTGCTCTTACACAAGGAACAGTAGATAGAGTAAAAATCTTAGAGGCATTCCCAGAACTGGACTTAATCAGAAGTCAACATGGCAGATTAGCATCCAAGATGGAGTTACTTTAGCCTCCACAACTACAATTGTAACATCAAAGATCACTGATCACAGATTACCATAACAGATATAATAATAATGAAAACATTTGAAATATTGTGAGCATTACCAAAATGTAACACAGAGACACCAAGTGAGCACATGCTGTTGGACACATGGCGCCGCCAATGGACCTGCTTGAAGCAGGGTTGCCACAGCCCTTCAATTTGTAACAACACAACATCCATTAAGTGCAATAAAGCAAAGTGCAATAAAAGAAGGTTTGCCTTTGACTTCAGACACATGAAGTACTTAGATAGTGCCACCAAGCAATACACAATTAGGTGTTAAATAATGTAGTAAACTGTAAGAATCCAGAAAATGGCAAAATCAGTGTGGCCTGTGCTATAAAAGACCTAAGCCCAGTTTGAACTTTTATGCTAGCCAAATGATGACCTTAGGTAAGTTGCTTAACAGCTTCATGTCTCAGTTTCCTCATCTGTAGTGTGAGCTAGAGTGACCTCCCAGCCCTATTGTTCTATGACTTTATATAAGACAGACTTCTCAGAGAACACATAATCTGCACTGAGCCTGGAAAGCGGATGTTAAAGCCAACACTGAGGTGGGCATAAATCAATGAGTGAGGATGCTCATGTCAGGAACAAAACCTGCATAAATCTAAGATTTGTGTTACATAATCAGCAATAAAAATGATGCTGCTCTTCACAAAATCAGCATCTAATTTAACTCAGTGAAAAAGTAGAAGGATGATAGCACTATAATAATAGGATGCTTATTCATTCTTCCAAATAAATATATAACTTTTAAAAATAGAAAGCATCTAGCTTTAAAAACAAATGATTGGAGCACTGGTAGTCAGCATGGTGAAGTGACTGGAGCTTCCATGTGACTCTGTAGCACTTGCTTTCCACCACGAAGCTGGGGGCATGTCATTCAATCACTCCTCTAAGGAAGAGCTGCAATGTGCTCAGATTGCAGTCATAAATTGTTTTCCAAATCCTACAGGTTCCCTGAATAATACACATTTTCCTGTGACCTTTACAGAAAACAAAAATGGCCAAATTTGTAACAAAATTGTGAAAATTATGAAGTATGACATGACTTCTGGCTCTGGCCTTGAGAACATCTGAGGAACGATCAAAAATTCTGCACTAAGTGCCGAAAAAGATCAGCCCTTTGCTCACATTAGGCTGTAAGAGACTTTTTACCCTCTTACAAAAGTGACAACTGCTTGTTGTTTGCTTGTTGCATCTTCTTATCCCTTTGATACCTATAAATTTAGACCTAGATATTTTGCTTTTACTATCAATTGTACACTGAGTTAAAAAGAGATGAAACCAAGCAATTTGTGTTCAACTGTTATTTATAATGCACAGCTTGTGTTTTACTTTTGGCAAATAAAATCTAGTTCAGAATAATTGTGTGTTGTTTGGAAACTTTGAGCCCTAGCTATGGCCGATGGCAGTTAATATTCATCTTTAATAGTATTTAACAAAGAAAGTGACTTTAGCCTTTTTTTCCCAAGAGAAACTAAACTCAATGTTATACTTTTCAGGCAAGACAATGTAAAGTAAATTCTATTTTATTTCATGGAAAAATAAATGGATATTTCAGATAAAGGTAATGATGTTCAAGGCTATATATATAGGCTAAGGAGTGAAATACAGATAAATGCTACAAATTTTATGTTATTTTAAAGGCTTTATTTTTAGGGCAGTTTTAGGTTCACAGCAAAATTAAGCAGAGGGTACAGAGATTTCCCATATACTCCCTGCCCGTACACATGCACAGCCTCCCCATTATCAACATCCCCCACCAGAGTGGTATGCTTGTCAAACTGACGACCCTTCATTGACACATCATATACCCAAAGTCCATAATTTACATTAGGGCTCACTCTTACTGTTGTACATCCTATGGATTTGGACAAATTTATAATGACACATCCATTGTTATACTATCAAACAATATTTTAACTGCCCTAAAAATACTCTGTGCTTTGCCTGTTCATCCCTCCCTCCTTCCAGCTCCTGGCAACCACTGATCCTTTTACTGTGCCCATAGTTTTGTCTTTTCCAGAATGTCATATAGTTGGAATGTACAATATGTACCCTTCTCAGATTGGCTTCTTTCATTTAGTAAAAAGCATTTAAGCTTCCTCCATGTTGTTTCATGGCTTGATAGCTCATTTCTTTTTAGCCATGAATAATATTCCATTGTCTGGAAGTACTATAGCTCATTTATCCATTTACCTCCCAAAGGACGTGTTGGTTGCTTTCAAGTTTTGGCAATTATGGGGCTTTTTTTCCCCATGAGTTATAATAACATAGTCAGGTGATTTTGATTTTGTTCTTTTTTTGCATCTGCATCATCAAAAAAATCACTTAATAGTGCTGAAGATAAATATTTTATATATAAATATTTATGTTTTCCAATAATAGGACTGAAATTGCCCAAAATTTGGAAGTTCAACTTCAGGATAGACAAAGCTAACTTACCACTTCAGAAATATATGCTGCCAATATGTAAGGATGTAAATTTAACAACTGCAAGGAAGGTGGTATTTTGCAACAAGCATCAAAGGGAGCTCCTGGAAATATTGTGGCAGAACACCTGCATCTCTGCTGGCAGCTGACCAGCAGCAATGGAAGCGGGGGGCATGCAGCAGCCCACAGGCACAGACTTGCCTATGCGGAGGGGCATGTCCAAACAGCAAAATTTGAGTGTACTTTCTACTATAACCTAATTTATTTCCATAGGCTCCTGATATTGGGACATTAGGGTAACACTAATGAAGCTTACAGTATCTTCCCAGGGCTGAAGGACTACAGGCTGCAACGAGGATCACTTCAAGAGGGAAAGTCTGAAGAATGCACACATTATCAGGGGAGGAATGACAAGCACGTGAGAAGCATAGGCAGCATCTGAACTGCCCATACCCTGACCCCAATGCATTCTGCAACTGTGATTTAATTTGCTTCCATCAAAACTGTGGGGTCTTTAAAAAGTGTATTTAGAAACATGACCTTGTACTAATGTTGGACACAAGGAGGAAAGCTGGTAGGAAGAAGGATGGGGCTGAAAACAGCTCTTGACCTGAAATTATCTTAAGTTTACATATGTGAAATCAACACAGAGACCCCACCAATAAGATGATGCTGGGGCAAGTGGAAATGAAGTGTATGGAAACACTGGCCTTGGGACATCCTAGAAATATCCACTCACTGAATTCCCACCCAAACATCATTTCCTAATTGCCACGTAACACAATGGGCAAGCTCCTGCATTGCCTTCGGATCAGGGAAAGAAAGGTCCTTGAGGAACAGTTATACATACTGCTGTCCTCACATTTAGCACAGTATCTTTGCACTTTGCAGAGACTTAGTAACTATTTATGGAATCGAAGGAAAAGAAAGAGAAAATGGCACTATTCCATTTGTTTTCAAATTAGTTTTATCTCGCAATCCTAGGCTTTCCACTGCAAAACAATCTCTAGAACATTTTTGTTCTCCACAATCTGCCAACATTTTTTCTATTATACATTTACAAAGATTACATACTAGTCTTTCCCCATTTTTGCTGTCCCCCCAATACACCTTCATTAGGTCTAAATTCTTAAATAAAAATGGCCATACTGAGAAATGTCCTCATTTTGCGGGTCTTTCATTGCTCTGTTTCTGTTCTTTGTCAACTTAATAACTTATTCAGTTTCTGTGTATTCCAGTGAAACAGCTTGGTTATTTCGTGCACACACAAACAAACATACAACCATGTGCACATGTACACACTTGGAGATTAGTTTTTTCAGCAAGGAAAATTAGAATCACATCAAATCTAAACTCATAGATATTTCTATAATTATAAAAATGAATATAAATAATTCTGAGTTCACGAAATACAGAAAATAGTTTAAATGATGGGAAAAAATCTACAGCTCTCTAGAGGCTGAAATATTATGGTAACCATTTTCATAATTCAAATGAATACATAATTACTAGACAGCAACAGGGAAGATTTACAATTCACTAAACTAAACCAAAAAATCAGTAGCAATCAGTACAGGAAAATATACCTTCATATCTGAGGTAAATTAATTTTGTTACTGAAATGTCATTATATTGTCATACTTCCACTCTTATCACTTATTCAAACATACTCATTTTTCCTTTCTAATGTTTCATTGCTAAGATAATTGAACTTTGCAGTTTTTATCTCAAGCTTATATTACTTAAAAATCTCTGTGTGCATTATTACAAGGAAAGGGCAAAGGCAGGGATAGGACTTATCTAGCTCTCATGGTTTATTGCATTGAAGCTCACAATTGATTATAGTCTCCTAACCTCTCTTTTCCTACTCATTACCCTCTTCATTTTATACCAGTATTTCCAGCTATTAGACTATCTTTATTTAGGAGGCACAAAAGGAAAAGACCAAAAAGAATTTGAAAAATAATGTATTTTTGTTTTGATGATTTCAATTTAATGCAGGTTTGAAAATGCAGAACTGTCTAAGGTATACTAAATATTCATTAGGCAGTTTAGCTTTTACTAAGTTCTAAATGAAAATGACCCAGCAAAATCAAATTGAAATTTCATAGAGTACTCCTAAAGTGTGGTTCTAAAACATACATTAAACAAAATGCATTCATTTGAATGCAAGTCTCTCTCTTTCTCTAGAATACATACACGCCCTAGGGTCTATTATGCTTTCAGTTCAATGCCTCCAAAATGTGCGTGGTGTGGATCAAATAAATAGTTCAACAGCTTTCATAAGCAAACAATCTTATGGTCTGGTATATCTACAAACCTCTTGTGCTATTTCTTTATGCTTCTCTACTTACAAAGGTTAATACAAATTTCACTTGAATTCCAGCAAAATATTCTGCATAGACAAATCTGTTCAGGAGGAGCCCATCAGAATCTACCCATGTGAATCCAACATCCCTTTATGGACTTGTAGAGGCATAGCAAAATGTGCTCACTTTTACAAATCAGACTTGCTACTGGCCAGCCCTAGAATCATAGAGCTTAGAGCAGGAAGGACTTTAGCAATCATGTAGCATAACTCTCTCATTAAAAAAAAAAATGTAGAATTTAGCATACATTTAAAGTGTCCTTTACCTTTGGTAATATTTTCTTAACGCCTGTTTTATTTGTTATTAATATAAGCACTGTAGCTTTCTTATGCTTACAGGTTTCATGGTTTATCCTTTCCATCTTTTTACTTTCAATGTATTTGTATATTTATATTTAAAATGCAATAAATTTAGAGAACCTATAGATGAGTCCTGCTGTTTAATCTGGTCTGATAATCTCTTCTTTTTCACTGGAGTGTTAATTCATATAAAGTTAATGTAAATATTTTGTTGTTGTTGTCTATTTGTACATCTCATTTTTTAAAAATCTTCTGTTCCTATTTTCACCTTCTTTTGGCTTAATATAAATTTTTCTTAAAACAAACATTTTAGAACAGTTAAAGGTTTAGAAAAAAGTTGTGAATGTAGTTCATAGAATTCCCATATACCTCATACCCAGTTTCCCCCCTTATTAACATCTAAGATTAGATGACCCAGACTTATCTTCTACATGTCCTGTCCCAATCCTAGAATCAGCCATTTTTCCAAGAAGCCTTGGTTATTTTTATTGCAGAGTGGTATTAGAAACCAAGATCTGGGTGTTAGATGTGTTTGTTACTCCTGAGGTATTATTGTATCTAGGTCTTCTCAGCTGACACAGCAAGGAAATACATGTGTGTCTACCAACCCAGGTACATATACACATATATCTATAATACATCTGTTATAACCATCTATACATATACTAAGCTAAATATGAGTTTATACTGATGTTTCCACCTCTAATCCATTGCCACTTGGAACATTCTAACTTCTTCCCCTTGCTATGTGTAACCTCCTACTCCAACAGTGAGAAATCTGGCACCCCCCCATCCACCGTCCATTTACTTAAGTGTTCAGTTTCAGTGCACATGCAAAGTATATCAGGATTGTTTAGCCATACTCCCATGGGAACAAATATTTTATCAACTAGAATATAGTGCTTATATACAGATTTTTTTGCCTTTTGTCAAAAAGACTCCATTTTTTTCCAGAGTTACTTATCTTGGCACTTTTTCCCATATTCCCTTGAGTGAAGTTGTTTTAAACATTTGTAATAAAGGTAGTATATTGTTTCGTCATATTCTGCATTCTATACTGGGATTCCACAAACTGCTGAACGGTTTTTTAAAAAATGTTTTCACACATTAAGGTTTACTCTTTGTGCTGTAAAGTTCTACAGGTTTTGACAAACAGGCAAGGAAGTGGATTCTCTTCTAGAACCTCCTGAAAGAAACCCAGCCCTGCAAATAACGACTTTAGCCCAGTGAGACCCATGTCAAACATCTGAATTGTAGAACTGTAAGATACTAAATTTATGTTGTTTAAGCCACTAAATTTGTGGTAATTTGTTACAATGGCAATAGTAAATTAATACAATTGCCTTTGATCCTTTGTCAAAGACCAGTTGACTATATTTCTGTAGGTCTATTTCTGGGCTCTCTATTCTGTTCAATTATATGTACCTATTATTTCACCAATACTATGCTGTCTTGATTACTATAGCTTTAAAGTAAATCTTGAAATTGGATAGTGTTCTTTGTTCATTATTTTGGCTATCTTAAGTCTTTTGCCTTTCATATAAATTTTAGATAAGTTTATTAACATCTATGAAAAAGCTTCCTGGGATTTTGATTAAAAGTTTGTTTAATCTATATAGATCATGTTAGACTAATAATATTGACTCTTCCATTGCCTGAACATGGAATATCTCTCCATTTATGTAGATCTTCTTCAATTTCTTTTCTCAGAGATTTGTAGCTTTTCACATATAAATCCTGTACATATTTTGTTAAATTTATACATAAGCATTTTTTGGGTGCTATTGTAATTTTTTTTTTAAATTAAATTCCAATTGTTCATTCTTAGCATATAGGAAAGCATTTACTTTTGCATGTTATCCTTGTATGTTTCAACCTTGCTATACTCATTTATTAGATCCACCAGTGTGTTTGTTTTTTGTGGGCTTTTTGGTCAAATCTTTGAGATTTTCTACATAAACAATCATGTCATCTTCAAATAAAGACTTTTTTCCTTGTATTTAATCTTTGTATATTTTATTTCCTTTTCTTGTATAATTGAATAAGCTAGGTCCTCAAGTACAAAATTAAATGGAAGTGGTAAGAGAAAGGATGCCCTAGCTTTGTTCCCAATCCTAGGGGTAAAACATCTAGTTTGTCACTATTAAGTATGATGTTAGCTGTAGGGCTTTTGTAGATGTTCTTTATTGAATTGGGAAAGTTCTCCTCTATTCCTAGCTTGCTGAGAAATTTTATCCTATATGGGTGATGGATAAGGTTAAATGCATTTCCTGCATCAATGGATATATTATGTGATTTTTTTTGCCTTTAGCCTGTTGGTATGGTGAAGTACATCAATTTTTGAATTTTGAACCAGCACTGTACACTTGGAATAAATAAATCCCAGTAGGTCAGAGTGTATAATTTTTTTTATATATTGTTGAAATTAATTTGTTAATATTTTGTTAAGGATTTTGTGCCTATTTTCATGTGAGATATTGGTCTTTATTTTCCTTCCCTGTAATGTCTTTGTCTGGTTTTGGTACTAGGTTAATTCTAGCCTCATACAATGAGTTTAGAAATATTCTCTTTGCTTTTATTTCTGAAAAGATTGTGGAAAATTGGTAAATGTAATTTCATCCTTAAATGTTTGGTAGAACTCACCAAGAAAACCATCTAAGCCTGGTGCTTTTTATTTTTGGAAAGTTATGAATTATTGATTTAATTTTTAAATAGATACAGACCTATTCAGATTATCTATTTCTCTTTGTGTGAATTTTAACATTTTATGTCTTTCAAGGAATTGGTCCATTTCATCTAAGTTATCAAACTTGCAGACATAGAATTATTTGTAGTATTCCTTTATTAGCCTTTTAATATCCATAGGATCAATAATAATGATCCATCTTTCATCTGATATTTATCATTTATATCTTTTCTCTTTTTTTAATTTATTTATTTTTTTATTGGGGGAAAACTACAAAGCATTTATAGTACAATGTTTACAGTCACAATTTGTAGTGAGCTGATTTCCCCAAATATATTACCACTCAAGTTGACTTATCTTGTTACATTCAAAAACCTACTCTGTCAAAGTAGTCCATAGAGTCTTTTCTCTTTTTATTAGACTGGTTTTAGAGGTTTATAAATGTATTGATCTTTTCAAAGAACCAGATTTTGGTTTTGTTGATTTTTTTGTTTGTTTTCCTCTTTATAATTTCATTGATTTCTGCTCTAATTTTTACCATTTCTTTTCTTCTTCTTGCTTTAGGCTCAAATTGTTCTTGTTTCCTAACGTGGTAGATGAGTGGCTTTTTTAAAAACCAGCATTGAAACTTTAATATTTTATTTGGAGCATTCAGTATATTTACATTAATTTTAATTGTTTATATGTGTAGATATTTCTACCATTTGCTCCTTCTGTATGTCTTTCTATGTGTCTTTCTTTCTGTCATTTTTTCCCCTCCTTTCTTTACTTTCTTTAGATACTTAGGTTTTTATTTTTTCCTCATTTTATTTCCCCCTTACTAGTTTGGATTCCCATTTTCTAATTCCATTTTGTAGAGCTTACTTTAGGAAGTTTACATACATTTATATGAATTTAATCAGCATATATACGTAGTATGGTCTAAAGTTAATCAATGTTTTTATCCTCTTCCTCCTGAATAATTTAGGAACTTAGAGGACTTTATTCCAATCACCCTTTTCATACTAAATGTTATTATTGTTGGGAATTTTAACTCTATTGTATGTATTTATTGTTTATAGACTTGTTATATTATTATTTTGTCTTATATAGTTGATGTTGCTTTAAATTTGCTCACACATTTATCATTCTCATTGCTATGCCTTTATCTGAGTTCAAATTTTTTCTTGCCTAAAGGCATATCTTTTAGAATTTTACTTAGGGGAGATATGTTGGTGGTAAATTTATCAGTTTCTTTTTTCTGGGAAATGTCTTTATTTTACCCTATTCTTAAATGATACTTTGCTGGCTATGTAAGTACAGATTTGCTGCTGTCTTATTTAATTCCATTAAAGAGATTCTGTTGTCTTTTGTCTTCCATTTTTGCTATTCAGGAGTTAAATATTAGTCTAATTCAAGGGTTAGCAAACTATGGCCTGCCTGCCTATCAAATCTGGTTCGCCACTTGTTTTTTGTAAACAAAGTTTTATTGAGACACAGTCATGCTTAATAATTTACATATTTTCTGTGGCTACTTTTACTACAATGGTAGAATATTTGTGACAGATACCATACAGACCTCAAAACATAAATTATTTGCCATCTGATCTTTTACACTGAGTTCACTGATCTCTGGTCTATTATTGCTTCTGTTAATATAATTGATCTTTTAAGGTAATATCTCTGCAATTTAGGGCTCTCTAATTTCAATATGATTTGTCTAAGTGTGAACTTTTTTACACTTGCAATTTGTTGGGCTTCTTGAAGGTATGGATTATTGTTTGTCATGGGTTCTGAAAAATTTTCAAATCTTGCCTCTGCTACATCTGCCCTCTGTTTTCCTTTTTAAAGAGCAAATCTTCTCACTCTATGCTCTACATCTCTAATACTGCTTTTGTATATTTTTCATCTGTGTCTCCATTCTACATTCCAAGTAATTCCTCAGATCTACCTTCCAGTTTACTTACTGATCCCCTAATTTAGTCTACTGTGCAGTCAGCACAATTTACCAAATTTTAAATTTATTGTAATTTTTATTTCTACTTCTATTTGATTTGCAAAAAATGCTTATTCCTTTTTATATTTTCTTTTTCTATGCTCTTATTTTCAAGCTACTCTTTTATTTCTTAAACATATTAAACTCTTTTTTTTTTTTTTTGCAGTTTTTCTAAGCCCTGGTTACCTCACGCTTGGGGCAAAAGCCTAAGGTCATGGGAGAAATAGCTCCTTATAATACAAACTAGTGGCTTCCATATCTGAACAACAAAGCACAAAATGGTGCCTCGATATTGACCTCAGAAATGATTACCAAATGTGATGATGGATTTTGGTTCCTCACGCTCTTCCCTCGATGCAGGTGAATATTCAAACACTTATATGCATGTTATGGCCTTTGTGTTCAAAAGGAACCACAAGATCTTGCACAACACATCCTTACGATAGCAATGCTACATTGCCTATGACAGTGATTGAAGGACCTGGGACAGCTCCCTGTTGTGTTTGCCGGCACAAGCACAGACAATCCCCTTTTTCAACTGTGAGGAACAGAACAAGGCCATGTCAGTCAATGCAGGAACCACACTGGCATTTTTTTCAGATGAGGGCAGTACTGGAACTCTACAAATTTCCACAGGTGGGGATGAAGGTAGAGCGGAGCAGGGCTGTAAAGGTGTCTCCTCCAAAGCCACCATCTGGCAGTGAAATACATTTGAACAATGTCCTTATACATCTCTCAGAGTGGAGAACTAGAACACCCATAACTCTGGGAGGCGTGCTTTATCTGAGGTGGCAATAACAATTAAGGAGAATGACGTCTTTACTGGCTGAAGTGAACCTCAGTAGGTCCTAAAAATAGCTTCTGAGCAATTTTTCCAGGTAGGACAGCAGGGAGGCTGAAAATAGGCTATGGAATGGAAAAACCCTCACCCCCTTGCTTCGTATTAAAACTAAACTTGGTTGGTACCCAGAGCACTTTTCATTAATGAAAGATGAGAAGAAGGTGTGCTGCTCAGATGAATGTCACAGAAATATTCTCTCTTGGTTGTTTCCTCTGGGGAGAAAAAATAGATCGTGCTTTTTCCTTCCCATTTAGATCACATGGGATCCCTCTGATGTTCTGCTGAGTAACAAGGGCCGGTTTCCATCCGTGTATCAGACGGCCTCCGGGGACGGTCCTCTGGCCCAGGGCATGGCGGTGTCACTGTGCATTCTGTCTGGCCCTGGGTGGCGCCGTTTGTGTCAGATAACACGAGCGACGGGCAGTTTCTCCGGAAGCCGAAGTGTCCGGCGGCAGGGCCCGTGGGCCTGCGCTGAGGAGGTGAAGGTTAGTCCTCGCAGGCCTGACGCTGACGCCCGCCCTGGGTTAGGAAAGGCGGGTTTCGTCCCCTGCTGGCCGCCGGGGACACTGCAACCCCATTGGCGCTCACGGTGCAGCGGCGGCGAGCGCCCCGTCCTGGCTGTCCCTTTGATGTCGGAGGGCCGGAAACCGCGCGCTGAGGTGGAGCCGCGGTCTCCATTTTCTGAACATGGATCCCATGAAGGCTAAACGTGGGTGTTTCAATCTGTTTCTGTTCTTTGTTATTTCACACAGAACATTATCTATTGTAGTTTCTTGAGACTTGTGATGGAGATAAATTCCTTCAAAGAGCATCTGCATTTGCTTCTCTCACGTGTTTGGGAGCACAACCATTCCGGGACCACCTGAAACCATAGTATTACTCATTTTAGGAGTTTTTGAGAACTCGGCCAATGTAAATTGGCCTATAAGCCCTGCGGGGAGAAATTTTTCCTCTTTATTCAACATCGTAATTTAAGGCAGGCAATTTTCCTTGCATTCTGGGTGGTGCAGGGCAGGGTGTGGGGTGCAGGGTAGGAGGAGGAATCTGCTTTGTTTCTAACTTACCCGTACTCTCTTACACAGAGAGCTTCTGAGATCCTGGCTTTGCTTAATTTTTGATTTGTCTTGTGGTCACCTTATCAGCACACTTACGAAGGTTAAAAAAGAATTGTTTAGCATTCTTAGTTGTTTTAAGCAGAAGGGCAAGTTAGGATACCTAGTGTGGAAAAGGAAGTCTAAATTCCCGTAGTTAAACATGAACGCACTCAGACCACAAGAAGGCAGGTGACTTGACTGAAATTACACAGCTCTGATTGTCCAGAATAAAAATTTACTGTTCAACAGTACAGTAAATTCTTTTTAAGGAATGTTCTTTAATAGAAAAATTATTTAAGAAAAAAAATTTTAAAAGAATTTAGGATTCCAAATATAATAATAACTGGGATAGATCTAAATATCCATGAATATTCAGTAGGGTAGATTTCCTATTAAATAGATAGTCAAATAAGGTACATTTCAAGCCACAGAAGACTGTCATTTGATTAAAGATTTTAATCAGATTTGAGGTCATTTCCACCTCAAATCAGTGTGCCTCAGACAAATGTCTTTGTTTCATTTAAAATTTTCCCAACTGCCCTACTTCCCAAACACCAAGGGAATCACCAGCTGCTATTCTGGTATTTAAGCCCAAATCTGTGGCATTATCTTTACTTTCAAATCTTTCTTCTGCCACAGATACTCATTTATCAACTTTAGCAGCTTCCTTGCTCTGTCAGTCCTTTGTTGGGGCCTGGTTACTTCCTGATTAGAATATTGTCAGTTTCATTCTGGCTTTCTAGTCTCCAGCATTTACCTGTGTTTCTAACTTTATATAGAACACACATATACAAACTACACACACACTATACACACAATTAGTCTATATGTTTTATCTGAGCATCTTTTTATGTAAATATTTAGAAAAAGTCTCCATAGTGGTTCCTCTATGACAAGAATGTTCTAAAATTGGGAAGGGGATAGTGAAGAGGTTTTAGCTTTATAGGTGATATTTTTCATTTTTTTATGAAGAATCGCCGCCTTGCACTACTGCTTAGGTAATACAAGTGCTTACTGTCAAAACAATTTCTGTACACTTTAGCCCTTTGTAGTTACTCTTCTCTACCCTCACATACTTCTGATTTATCCATAGTTCCCTCTTTAATATTTAGCCTTTAAGTTTTGTGGCCTAGTTCATAAACTTTATTACTAGGCAAGACTTTCCCTCTTTTTAATTTTTTTTTTTTATTTATGCCATCCATTCTCTGGCACAAAGCAGAGAAAAATTCAAGCTAGGTGTACTCCCTCTACTCACCTGTCAGAGTGAGAGATTGAAGACAACTTTTTTTAAGAGGCTTCCCATTATTCTCTTTTCAGAAATGGTTTTCTAACGTTGTCTTGAAACATTTTAAGACCTGATCTCCCTGCGTACCTTCCTGCTCTCAATACTTAGTTAATTTTTTCCATACTGCATTTTCTCCCCTCCCTCATCTAGAGCCTTACAATTTTTCATTCTCAATCTTTACTCAGCAACCTCCCGAATCGAAATTCTAACTGTACTGGTGGTTATCTCAATTTAATTGTATCCATTTTCAAACAACTGTCAGAGTCAATCAATTATCCAGAATGAAGCTCAGAAAAACATAGAAATAGGAAATATCAAAGTTGAGTTAAGAAATACAGACAAGTGGAAAAAGTTCAATACATGGAATTGTAAAAAAAGGTAAAAGAGACAATTAGGAAGACAAAATATGGAAGAGATAATAAATGAGAAAGACATGGATTTTCATTTTTTTTTTTTTTTTTTGGCACAGAGTCTTGCTCTGTCACCCTGGGTAGAGTGCAGTGGTGTCATCATAGCTCACAGCAACCTCAAACTCCTGGGTTTAAGTGATCCTCTTGCCTCAGCCTCCTGAGCAGCTGGGACTACAGGTGCGTACCACTACACCCAGCTAATGTTTCTATTTCTAGTAGAGAAGTGGACTCTTTTCTATTTTTAGTAGAGACAGGGTCTTGCTCTTGCTAGGCTGGTCTCAAACTCCTGAGCTCAAGCAATACTCCTGTCTTGGCCTCCCAGAGTGCTAGGATTACAGGTGTGAGTCACCACACCTGACCTGGATCTTCATATTCAAGAAGCACAACAAACCTCCAAAAAGGTTAAAATAAAAAGAAATACACTTAGACATATTACAGTGAGACTGAAGAAAACCACAGACAATGAGAAAGTTTAAAAGTAGCCAGAAAGAAAAGACAGAATATCTAATGAAGGATAATCAATTAATCAGATAGCTGATTTTCTTTTTTAATGAGAGAAAATAGAATGTCTTCAGAGTACTGAGGGAAAAATAACTGTCAACCTTGAATTGTATATCCTGTGGAACTTTTTCAGAGACAAAGACAAAATAAAGGCAAACAAAAAACCTGTGTTCCATAAACAGACGTTTTCTGAAGTTTACTTCAAAAATAAGGAAAATAATCCCAGAATGACAATCTGAAATTCAAGGTGAATCACTGGCATTAAAAATTGTAAATATACAGATACATTTAAATGAACTCTGATTGTATTAATGTAAAACAATGATAATACTGCATTAGTTTTCTATCACTGCCATAACAAATTGCCGCACATTTAATGGTTTAAGAGAACCCAGTTTATTATGTTACGATTTGGTAGGTTAAAAGTCTGACACAGGTCTCCTTGGGCTCACATCTTCATGTCAACAGGACTGCATTCCTTTCTACAGGCTGTAAGGGGAGAATCCTTTTCCTTACCATTCTCAGAGTTTAGAATCCGTCCACATTCCTTGGCCCATGTGGCTCTTTCTCCATCTTCAGAGCGTATTTCTGACCATGCTCTGTAGTCACAACTCTCTCTGATCACAGGCAGGAAAGATCCTCATTTTAAACAATTCATAGGATTTGATTGGGCCCATTTGGATGACACAGAATAATCTCCTCATCTGAAGGTCCTTAACCTTAATCCCATCTGGGGAATCACTTTTGTCATGTGAGGTAACATATTCATAGATTTTGGGAATTAGGACATTGACATTGTAACACATTAACTGCCACATGAGTTGTATTTAACTCACACTAGTTTTGAGCCCAGGGCCTTGTGGAGCATATGCGTTGTATTTAACTCACACATCTCTTCACCTTGGGAGCCACAAGAACTATTTTTTAAGTTACATGTAACTCATGCATAGAAAACAATAAAAGATAACACGTTTTTCATTTAATTAGAAAGGATTGTTTTGTTTTTGAAGTTTTTATTCTATTTTCATAAAATGGAACACCATGGCCCTAAGGAAAAAAAATTTTTTTCTAGTGTGGCAATCAGTGTGTTAAATGGAGGCCATTACTCTGCCTGCTACAGATAGTGTCTAATTTTTGCTTTTCTGGATAAAATTATGAAACCATGTTGAAAAACCCTAACTAAGTACAAACAAATGGGTAAGAAATCTATTATTTTATAAGGCTGTAGTTCCTCTCTAGTTTATCTATCATTTCAAAGCAACTCCAGTAAAAAATTCATAATGTTTTTTATAAAATTATGAAGCTGACCCTGAACTCCATATGGAAGAATGAAGGTCTAAGAAAAGGCAAGACATTTTTGATAAAGTAGAGTGAAGTGAGGATTCTTGTCCTACTACATCCTAATGCCATAGTAATGAAAACAATGTGGCATTGGTGTAGGAATAGCTGCCTGGAATAAAATAGAAACTCCAGGTATGTTCCCACACATATTTGGAAACTTAATAAATGACAGATGTGGCAGTGCAGGTCAATAAAGAAAGGCTGGATTTGTTCAATACATGGAGTTTGGACCATTCTTAATTCATAAGGAGGCAATGAATTGCATCTTTTTTACCACACAAAGATTAATTCCTAGGTTTTATTAGCTGGGCACGCTACCTTCCTTAACTCCCCTGATTACAGTGGATTAACATGAAAAGGGTTTATGTCTTATCTATGTCACATTCCAGTACAGCTTTGTTGGGCAGAAGTGGTGTCAGTGCTCTGATCTCCATTGTCATTCTCAGACCCAGTCTCCTTCCAACCAGTGGCTCTGCCACAACATGGAAGAAGTTATTTGTTGCACATAATGGACAAAGGCTTAGTTTCCAGAATATTTAAGTTAAATGTTAAAAATTCCTAAGAAAAGGAAAGAAAAAATCCAGTAGTAAAAAAAAAAGGCAAGAAATATGAGTTGACATTTTAAGTAAGAGGAAAAACAAATAGCTAATGAGCATATTTTTAATATGCTCAAACCCTTAAATAGTTAGGAAAATCAAACTAAACCTCAATGTGACTTAATGTCATATCCACCAGATTGGAAAAAATTGAAAAATCTGACAATGCTAACAACTGGCAAGGATGTAAAGAAAAAGAAATTTTTTGTGTGTGTGATGCTGGTCAGTATACTGGTGCAACTGCTTTGGAAAACAATATAGAATTAGCTCGTAGAGTAGAAACAGATCCAGGAAACACTCAGGGGCCAAAGAATATCACTCGTACATGTTGATCAGGGGATAGGTTTAAGAATGTTTATAGTAGAATTAATTTTAATAGCAGAAAAAAAAAACCAGAACAGTAAATAACCCAAATATTTATTGAGAGGTGAAAGAATAAATAAAACTGAGTACAGCCATGGGATATACAGTAGTGAAAATGGGTGAACCACAAGTATGTACATACAGAATATGGATTCATCTTACAAGCATAAGGTTGAGTAAAAAAGGAAATCACTGAATATATGCAATTTGATTCCAACTATATGAAGTATAAAATAAGCTAAATTAAATATATTGTTGTAGGATACATATAGATGAGGCAAAATGAAAAAGAAAAGCAAGAAAATAAGAAACACAAAATTCAGATCTGTACCTACATTTTAGCATGATGAAAATCAGGTGATACATCAAGAAGGGGAGATAAGGGGCTTAAAGCTGTTGATAATGTTCTATTTCTTAAACATGAGTGTTCATTTATTTTTAAAATTTATTTATTATACTGTATAAAATATTTCATAATAAATGATAAAAAAGGAAAGTATTTGTTCAATAAATATTTTCTGATAAACTGACAATATTTTCTTTGAAAAACATAGTGGCATGCCTAGCACAGAATAAACATAAAACACGTTAGCAATTCATTTTTGTTACTATTATTTCTTCTTTAAGTCTTTATTTTTGCCTCTCATTTGGGTCACATTCCTGCTGTTTGCCCATTCATCTTCTCCCCATTGGCTGTTTGTTCTTGCTGCTACATAGTAGTATATTCTTATACTCTTCTGAGGGGAATTCATAACATCTCAGGACAAGAAGTCCTTAGACAAAAGGAATTTGGATCTGGGAGAGATTTCACCACATATGTTCTATAGATTCCTTAGGTAGGGCTACAAATAAGATGATAAGTCAATCATCTGAGAGTATTTGACTTTACACTATAATAAGCTGACTGCAGGGTGCAAAGTAAATTTGATAGGAACTATTTAGTAAAAGTATGGAATTACTAATATAGAGACAAATAAAAAAAGACAGCCAAATAAGATTACAGGTTGTATGTAATTGTATTAAAATAAATTTATACTATGATTATGTTAATAAAATAGTATATTGAAATCCATGCATTCTACAATTGGGATTTCTTGAGAGAAAGATAATAAGGAAGTAATTTGGTATGATAAACTATCACTATAAAAAATTTGTATCCTAGAAAATTTTGGTAGCAATGGAATTTCCTTGACAGTAACACATTTTTTTATTGAACACTCAGAGTAAGGAAAACATACCAAGTTCAGAATTCTAATCTATAAAAACTGCTTCTTAATTTTTCTAGTTGGAGATGGGAATGGCATAACAGCTCTCAGAGGTAGGATACTGCTAGGAATACTAAAGCCAGATCACAGGATGTATCAGTCAGAGAAGCAAAGCCATTAGGAGATTTATATACAGACACACACACACACACACACACACACACACTCTTTCACGTTTTTAAAAGGCATTTGTTACAGGGATTTGACATTACACAGTTGTGGAAGCTGATTGGGTAGTCTCTGCAATGCTGTTGCCTTTGAGACTTACACTCAAGCTTGAAGTCTGTAGGGAAGGCATAGTCAGGAAGGGAAGATTTGAAGTAGGAAGTGCAAGAACTAGCTGGAATCCATAAGCACAGGCTGGCAGTTCCTGTTGCTCTGACATTGACAATACAAGCGTCTACAGGAGGAGCTGGCATTCTTCATTATCTGGCCTAAGAGTTGGAGAAGCTGAGAGGATCAAGGGCAAGGTGGAGCAGTTGCAGGCCTGGTTACTGCTCCACACCCTTGACAATGTATAAGAGCTTTCAAAACAATGGCTGCTGCTTTGCTTCTGCCCTTGTGGCCACTCTAACTGGTAACATACTGTGAAGGGAATGCTGGGAAATATAGTTCAGTCTAGTCAAGTTGACACATGACAAAGCTACCATGATCTATCCTTGTCACCTCAGCACCTAGACATATTTTCTTAATTAATACTTAATCTCCAAACAGAAAGAGTAATGAAGTTATGCCTAACATGATACACTTATTCTGCACGTACAACAAAAATGTATTAAACCTTTCCCCTGAAGATAATACAGTTTCTGTTTTTGTCTGTGGATAATGTTCATTCTTTTTTGAGTCCAGGAGTTGGAAAATTGTGGCCTATAAGCAAAATTTATCTCTCAGCCTGTTTTTGTCCAACCTGTGAGCTAAGACTTTTGTTTTTAAATATTTTTATGATTTTATAATAAAATTATTTATAAATAAAATCAAAATAACATAAATACGCTTTTAAATAAAGAGTTGTTAAAAAAGAAAAAGAATGTACAGCAGAGATTGTATGTGGCCCACAAAGCCTAAAAAAGTCCAAAGTATTTACTATCTAACTCTTGACTGAAAAATTTTGTCAAATCCTATTCTAGCTAATTTGTACTGACTTATAAAGTAGATTACTATTAACACATCATGTGTCAGATGGCAAGGGAATGAGAGAAGAGAAGTAAACAAAAATATTCGGTTTATATATGCAAACATATTCTTGTCAAAATATGCAAAAAAAATATAACTATTATAGTTCTCATTTATGTGACTGGTCATTTGATCATAGTTAGTATTTATAAGCACCTTCTTGCACAACTTATTTTATATTCCCTTTGCCCTCAGCATTCTGATCATGCTTCCCTACCTGGTTGGATGAGCCAGCCAACCTTTGTTCCTGAAGGGTTTGGGCTGTCAACAGTCTTGCGTGAATTGGGTAGGTGAAATTTCCATTTATTTTAATTCCAGAACATAGAAATTACTGTAGAGAATATCCTGAATTCAAAACATATTCCTCCTTATTTCCATTGTGTAGTAGCCACCCAATATCCATCAATAGCCATGATTGTAGCTTTTTTTGCCTGTAGATTCACAAGCATGCAAACGCAAATTGTCTAGACAGCAGTCTCAACTTACCATTCAATAGAGGCATTATTGTGTCCCCTGGTGGAAGCAAAACTCTCTTTGACAATAAGACCTCTAGGCCAGCAAAGCCTATAACTATAGAAACAGGAAGCAAAACTTTTGCTACAGGATCACCAGGGCTAATAGTGAAAGGAGACACTTTCATTTCCACTCCTTCACTCGTGGTACTGTAAATGTTGGCTATTAGAGACACAGGACAATATATTAGTCATTGCGCCACATCCTGCAAGATGTTGCCTCAGCTTCACAAGGTGTTGCCACCCAGTTCACACCATAACTGAGTCTTCAAAAACCCTTTCCACCGTCCATCAAGCCAGTTGCTTCAGGATGATGGGAATATGGAAAGACCAGTAAATTCCATGAGTATGACTGCATTGCTGCATTTTATTTACTGTGAAAATACTTCTTTGGTCAGTAGAGATGCTGTGTGGAATCTTATGATAGTAGGTAAGGCAGTCTGGTAGTTTTGCCTGAAGAATTACATTTAGGGGAGGCAAGTCTATATCTATTCTGTCAGGAACAAGTCCTGCCTCTCCACCCTTAACACCATCCTCCATTATGGAAGTAGTTTGATGTAATCAACTTTACACCAGGTAGCTGACTAATCCCGCCAGGAGGTGCCATATCAGGGCTTCCATACTGGTCTCTGCTGTTGCTAGTCTGAGCACTCAGGAGTGACTGTAGCCAAATCAGCCTGGGTGAGTGAAGGTCCATGTTGTTGAGCTTATGCAAACCTTCATTCTTGCTGCTTTGTTCATGGACCCAGTGGACATTGACAGGAGTGGCTGGGGATGGAGGCTGATGGATTTTCACATTTTTATGGTCATCTTACTTACCTGATTCTTAAAATCCTGCTCTGCTGAGGACACCTTTGGGGAGCATCCACATGGAATGAATACATCTTTACACTCTGTGCCCATTTAGAGAGGTCTATTTGTGTACTTCTTTCTTAGATCTCCTTCTCACCAATATTCCAATCACATCTCATCCAGGTCTCTGCTCATCCAGCCAAACCATTAGCCATAGCCCATGAATTGGTATATATCCATACCTCTGGCCATCTCTCTCTCCAGGCAAAATGAACAACCAGGTACACTGCTCAGAGTGTTGTCTCTTAGAGGATTTCCCTTCACCACTGTCTTCCAGGGCCATCCCAGAGTGAAGCTGAGATGCTACAGCCATTCACTTTTGGGGTATTGTCCGCATATCATGCAGAATCATCTGTAAACCAAGCCAAAGCTTTTCTTCCTCAGTAAACTAATCATGGAGAACTCCACATGTAGTCATAAGGGTAGGTTGAGAAGAAGAGAACTTAAGATAGAAGCTGTAGTCATTTATAACCTAATCTTGGAAGTCACATAGCATCACTTTTGGCATATTCTGTTGGTCACAGAGACTAAACCCTAGAATCTTGTGGGAGGGGATTGTACCAGGGTGTGAATACCAGGAGACAAGGATTATTAAAGGTTATCTTGGAGGCTGGCAATGGAACAAACAAGGAGAAAGCAAAATTAGGTAATATGGCCTAGAGTCACTTACCAGAATATCAGGTATGAACAATGCCAAACTGTGGCTGAGTACATTTAAAAAGGCAGACTGTGGGAATAGTTTGGAGTTAAACCATTTGGAATAAATGATTTTTTTTGGCTTGTATTCAGGTACTCTTTAGTCCATACTGATTTTTAAATATGAAGTTTGTTCGTGTTCTCATCCCCTTGAAAGGCCCAGGGCTCCCTGTTGATGTCTTTCTTTGTGCTACTCTCAAAAGGGATTGCTACCACCTGACAATGAGCTTATTCAAGAGCCAGTCCCTAACTTAGTTGGAGCTGAAATATTCGAACATTTTTGGTTTACTTATAGCACTTTTCCAAGCATATTCACCTGCAAACTTAATTTAAAATTGACTTAATAATATATACTTCTAAATTCAAGTAAAATAATTTTGTTTTGGAAAGTCCTTAATCTCTTGCAAGTGTTGAAAACATCTGATTACAAATTCAGTTTTGGAAACTAATGCACAAAATGGGGATTAGGACTATTGCTGATCCATCCATCCATCCATCATACATCCATCCATCCTTTAACCTAAATACATAGTACTAATGTTTATACCTGTATTAATACGCCATGGGATTCCATACAGCGATTTAGCTAAGTTTTGTGAAGAGACTGAACTAGAAAGGTGGTAGTGGAGTGAAAAGAAAGAGACAGATGCTGCAGATATCTTAAAAAATAAGCAGGAGGAAAAGGGTTAGTAGACAAAGAAGATAAGATGAAAAAGATAAAGTGACTCAAATGTACTGAGAAGAGGAGAACAGTCAAGTAAGGCAATTGAAAGGGGGAACAAGGACAGCATTGAGTCATGTGTGGGATGGAGTGAGTTCGAGATAATGGCAGGTCACCCACATGGAAGTTCAAACACAGGAATGAAACTGATGTGATGAACTGGAATTAAATGGTAATTTTTTCATTCAATCTATTCTGAAAATATTTTCCATGCATCTATCTATGACAATAAACACTATGAAACTATAAAGATAAATATGGAATAAAGGTAGAAAAGTAACATTTATCAGGCACCCTAAAACATGACAGGCAGCCTAACAGAGACATTATGTTTTGTTATTCCCCAATTTTAGGGTGCTTTAGATTTTTTTCAGAGTGATTAAGTAAATTGCTTCTGCCATACCAAAGTCTGTGTTCTTTCAACCATACCAGTTTGCCTTACTCTGTTCTCAGCATGCTTGCATTCTAATAATGGGAAAGAATGCATATGCTAAAATAACTTTGGTATAAAACTGTATATGCTCAAGTTTTAGTACAGTGGCATAAAGCAAGAATCATCAAAATCCAGATGAAAAAGATAAAGTACTAGCTCAGGGTGTTCAGGGAATCTTCCATGGAAACAATGGCATCAGAGCTTAATCTACAATGATGGGAAGTATTTTGAAATAGAGAGGAGAAGCTTTGTAATTACTACAGTTTGGCTGAGGTTAGAGTATTTGGTAGAGATGGTTAGAGATTATAAAATATAACTTGTTGATAATCTAGGGCCTTAAATATCAATCTAAAGAAGTAACCTATTCAGAAAACAAACAACAACAAAAAAAACACATTAAAGGCTATTAAGCAGAGAAACAATGTGATTAGTGCTATGTTTCAGGAAGATTATTCTACTTGCTGGCCATAGCAATTGGTTCAGAATGATTGAACAACCCAAATGGAGCCACCATATTTATATACCATTCTTTGATTCTAGACTTGTTCAGAAAGAGAAGCTCTTTTTCTCTGGGACTTGAAACTCAAGGGGTGTAAGCCTGAAGAAGCTGGGAGCTCCCATTCATTCATGCACGCATTCAATATTGACAAAACATTTACTCTGTGCCAGATACTTGTCTGGGTTCTGGAGATGAAGCAATGAACAAGGTAGACATGGTCTTCACTTTTGTGGTGGTTACATCCTAATTGAAGAGAAAGATAATAAACACAAAAGATAAATAAAATAAAAATAAATAAGATAGTGTTAGATAATAAGTTCCAGAAGGAAACAGGAGAGCAAAATAAAGAGCGAACGGGAGTTTCTCAGATTAAGATTGGGAGTTAGGTATAGTCCTACGTTAGATAAGGTGACCAAGTTGTGTGTCTTGGGGGAGGTGACAGTTTAGTTAAAATTTAAGTGATAAGAAGAAAAATAGTTCTGAACAGACAAAACAGTAATGGGCATACGGATGTGGGTCAACACTTGGTCTGTTTGAAAGGCAGAAAGCAGGTTTAGTGGAACAGGAACAGAGTGAATGATGGTAAAAATGATAAGATAGAAGGTATTACCAATTCCTATTTTCATATTGGTTTTAAAATTTTATGACACTGTGATAGTTAATATTATGTGTCAATTTGACTGGACCAAGGGGTACCCAAATATTTAGCTAAATATTTTTCTGGGGGAGGAGTGTGTGAGGGTGTTTCTGTATGACATTAACATTTGAAGTGGTAGACTGAGTAAAGCAGATGGCCCTTCCCCAAAGTGGGTGGGCCTCATCCAATCCATTGAAGGCTTAAATACAGTAATGCCCCATTAGGGGGACAGGATGCATTCCAAGACTCCCATGGATGCCTACAACCTGATGGTACCCAACCCTATATACACTATGTTATTTCCTATACAGCAACAAGCGGGTAGCATATACAGCATGGATACACTGAACAAAGGGATGATTCACATCCCAGGTGGGACAGAGCATGTTGGCATGATGTTTCATCATGCTACACAGAATGGTGTGCAATTTAAAACTTATGAATTGTTTATTTCCAGAATTTTCCATTTAATATTTTCAGACCATGGTTGACCTTGGGTAACTAAAACCGTGGAAAGTTAAACCTCAAGTAATAGGGAAAACTATAGAACAAAAAGGCTGGGCAAGAGAGAATTCCCTCTCTGCCCGATTTCTGCAAGCTGGGCCATCGGTCTTCTCTGGTCTTCACACTTGCACTCAGACTGGAACTCTACCCTTGCGCTCCTGGGCCTCCAGCTTACTGACTGCAGGTCTTGGCACTTCTCAGCCTCCATAATTATGTAAGCCAATTCCTCACCATAAATCATCCTCTTGGTTCTGTTTCTCTGGAGAATCCTCACTAATACAGACACTTATGAATTACTTTTGTATTCAGAAAAAAATGTTATCTTTTAGAAATAAGAAATAGACTTTAGGAGAGAGAATTAAAGATGGCGGACGAGTAAAGCCGCCAGCCAGAGTGTCTCCGCAAAAAAGACAGATTTTAGAAGAAAGCGGGAGAATTAAGCAAGCAGACAAGTATACATCAGACGAGGGTCAGAAGGAGGGATACCT